>JAOQML010000002.1:13936175-13949383 GCA_027568935.1 Erythroxylum urbanii
AATATTTTTTTAAAAAATTAAATTTATTAAGGAAAGATTCTTAATTAATTAAGAAATTAATCTCCAAATAAATAATATAAAATGACTTCCTTAATTAAATTAAAAGGTGTTATGTTTAATTTTGGAAGTGATTTTCTTTACTATTGGAAAATAGTTTCCTTATTAAGAAAAGTGAGTCCTAATTGGATTAGAATGTATTATTTTTATAATTATGAAAACAGGAGTTTTTCTAAATTATAATATGTAAGAATCATAATTTATTGAAAATTATTTTCAATTAACTTTGTTAAAGAATTTCCAATTTAATTTGAAATTGTTTTAAAATCAAATTCTTGGAATAAGAATTTAGTTCATTTAGGAATCAATAAGCTTAATCTAATTTAATTATCCAAAGAATTGACAATATTATTTTAGATTATGAAGGTCAATAACTAGAATCAAAACAAAGTTTGATATTTTTATGCATATAATTTAATTATGTGTGCATAAATTTCATGTTTTAATATATATTTAATAAATTATGCATGTATAATTGTATGTTTTATATGTATGATATTATTATATATAATTTTGTGTTTGATGAGTCAAATAGAATTAAATTCCTCGTTAAAATGTTTACATATTTTGAACATGATCATTGTCTTCCATTGTTATAAGAATAAATCAATGTTCAATTGTTAGGCATATTGAGTAAACTCAAGGTTGTTTTAACTTAAATATGTTGTCTTGTAATAATGAGTCATACAACAATAAAAACAACAATAACAACACCCACTATAAATCTCGCTGACACGCATGGTTCAAAGGAGGTCTAGTAGTACACAGCCTACCCTTAATTAGTAGAGAGGTTATTATTATTATTATTATTATTATTATTATTATTATTATTATTATTATTTACAAGCATAGGCTAACTACAAGAGGAATATGGTAAAAGACCAATGAGAACTACAAGGAAAACTTTACGAGGGATCTTTTATCTCTATCCTAGTACATCAAAAATTTTTATTACAGGTCACATCTTTGATAAGTTCCAACAGTGTCATATTATTATTGATCACCTCCCTTGAATTTTTCTTAGTCCTTCCATTGTTTCTCTTATAGTCTCCAATTACGATTTTCTAGCATGTTCTCACTGAAGCATTTAGGTGTCTCATAACATGTTCAAACAATCTAAGCCTCGTTTCTCTTAATTTTTCAATAATATTAGCTACCTTCAATTTGTTTCTTACCATCACATTCTTAACCTTATCTCTTCTAATAAGGTTGTACTCTTGAAACAATGAGTCCTATTTACCTTAATTTTGATGGTTTGGATTTAATAGGTCTAGAATTCACATGAGATGTGATTGATAAAGTTGTTATCTACCTAGTTTAATTCTAGTTAATTTGTTGAACAAACTCAAGATCAATTAAATTTGAATGGAATCTTAGCCCACTGGAGACATTAAAGTAATCTTTCTAAATAGGAAGAGTTCTTAAAAATAGAAAGAAAAAAATTGTATGTTCATTACGCAATTTTGCTATTAATCCTTGTTGAGGATTTGTTTTTAAAATTTTAGATATATATATCAATATCATAAAGATGACAAAGTGTATCAATATTTTAGGTTGATTAATGTTTCATAAATTTTAATGACAATATAAGACATATATCAACATTATGATAGCACAATATATAGGATGCGTAGAGTAAATCTGAAAGGTATAGTACCATAATAAAATTGTTCCAATCAATTTATCCTACTAAAAGAGTAAACACGGAATACAATTAAAGGCATTAACTTAGATATGATAATAGTTGTCATTAGAAGGAAAAATGATTGTATGAATTTTCTTGCCAATGCATGAAATGATGGAGATCATAAATATATATTTCTAATTCAAGCTTTTGATCATTTGATACTAAATTCATATTCAACGTTACTATAATGTTTGAGACATGATAAAAATAGGTTATTAAGTAGAAATAATTGATTCAATCTTATAAAAATAATTTGTATTTGTTGAATCAAGGGAGACTTATACTTAAGTGGTAAGAATGTCAGTAAGATAACTGAGATTATCTTGTTATGCCATATTGGTTAAATCAACATACTGAGAATTATAAAGTTACATATAAAAATATATGTATCCTTTTGATTACAAATTGTATGAAACTTATGACACTTGTTAAGTTAAAAATAACCAACTCAACCTTTACTGAAAGGATGATGATGGTATTGAATTACTAAATTATATATATATGGTGTATTAGATATAACAACAATTCATAAAAGGATAATACATGTATTTCATTATATTGACTAATGACTTTATGTAATATAATCTATNNNAAATTAAATAATTATTTAAAATTTGAAAAGTTCAAAGTTTTTAAATCTAAGTAGAAATTGAGCATTCAGAATATTAAAACATTTTAATGAGTTTAACATAATGAGATTTAAAATTTTCAGTTATCTGTAAAGAATGAGATTCTCTAGTGAATACCTCCATAACTAAATTATATAATAATATGGATTGATATAAGGAGGACTATACAATATGGCATATTATATGACACAATGTTTATTTCTTCTATAGTTATGGCTAATACTGCAACTTACCTTTAATAGTTCCAATTAAATCAATTAGCAAGATTTCATATTAGATAGGAAATGGTAAGACCTTAAAAGAGTCAAAGTTAATGATTTTGGGAAGTGATTCTAGTTGAAGCGTGAGTTATCTAATAAGTTTAGAACTAAATTAGATGATAAAAGGTTATAAGATATCCAAAAGGTTGGATATAATCTTACATATCTCATTGAATAAATATTTGTTTTAATATGTACTTATTATATCCTACATATCTCATTGAATAAATATTTGTTTTAATATGTACTTATAGAAGAATGGTTCTAAAGATAAGTAATGGGAGTAAGATAAAAATTGAAAAATTCAAATCTCATGACAATACATCCAATTAGAACTAGTGCATTTATTAATACATTTGATGTATAGTTAAAAGGCTATAAGATATTGATAAGATTAACTTTCATGCGAATTCAAAAGAGTTTGTTTTAGGGATGATTATGACTTTATCATATATACAAGAAAATAAATGGAAGTACAGTTGTACTATTTAGTGGGAGTATACAGAGGCATATTACTCATAAACAACAACAAAAACAACAATAATAACATAATGCTCATAAAGGACAAATATTTATATTTTTAATTATTAAATATATAATAGTCCAAGAATAACTTTTATTCGATATGAAAAAGTAATAACTTAATTTTAGGAATTAGATCTATAGAGATATAGATAAAAAAGTTATTTACCTATTCTATTCCAAATAAATAGATAATTTACTGAAAGTATATAGTATTTAAGATACCTATTAGTCTACATGGGAGTGGATATTTAAATTAAAAGTCATGTGGGTATTAACTTTAGAAGTAAATCCTTATTAAGGAATATTTTATTTAGAATAATATTATTTTGAGATAGGAAAGGTTCTAATGTAGCATAGATTGCTAATCAAGCCATAATGCATTTTTCATTTAGGGGAAATTATTATTTCGATCAAGAAGTTATTTAACGAACTTGTAATTCCTTGCATTATTCAGACAATAATATACTGTAGAATATTATAGTCATTAGATATGTAAAACGAGCTAATATCTCATCAAAGATCTAAGTATGTATTTAGGCAATTCCTCTTAATTATGTGATAATTAATATGAAATTTGTAAGATTTAAACAATTACTCACTATAAAGAATTTTGTATAATTCTCTCACTAAACTACTGTCCTAACAGTAGCATGATCATCATTTAGTGATATGGTATAAGATACCTAAATGATTGACTTAATGCAAGTGGAAGATTGTTGGTTTATGCCTACAATGAATAAGTTAATTATAGTTTAGTGAAATAATTATTTAAAGGCATTCGTTATCTTATACATATTCAGATGTATATGATAAAGTCCATGGGATAAATATGGATTATAAATAAAATTATAATGAAATTATAATTATGAGAGTCATATTACATTTATATATTATCCCTAAATTGTTCTTAGTGATTATTCTATTAAGATTAGATATTAATATAATATAAAATGATTAGCACACGTTATGCTTTCTCCGTATGAAATAAGTAGCCAATCTCATAGACTAAACTGTATAAAGACTTAAATAGAATTGCATGTGTTTGTTAGATAACAAGTTCACTGAATTGGTCTTATATGAGAATTTCATTTGAAAGGCTACTTAATATATCTATAGAAATTCTTATTGTAATGATTTTATAAGTGATTCTTTAACTTGAGATCTCTAAAGTATCTTATTTTGGGATTGTTATATTTTGATACTATTCATCTATTATAGTCAAGAGTAGCTCAATTAGTAGTCATTAGATGTGACATGAACTACAAGGAAATAGTTAAGTGATAAATATAAGATTCATCACCCTAAAATAATTAAAGAGAATATTCAACTATTCTCAATTCGTATTGATTCGATAAATACTTGGTCAAAGTGGAATGATACTTTAAGAATAGTTTTGAAATGTCATTAATTGAATTAATTACTAATAGTAGAGAACTATTATGATTGGACTCAAATAGGATAGACATTATTTTCATACTCTATGTTTAATGAAAGATTGTATGATTCAAGAATTGAATTATACAAAAAAAATCATGTACAAAAAGTTTAGTTAAAAACTACTTTGACATTCTTAAATATTTAGATCGTCACAATGTATTGCTAGACTTCAATTTCGATCTATGGGTATAAATTATCTAATTAAAGAATTAAAGATAATTGAAGAAGTTTAATTTATCCAATCATATATATAATTTAGGGTTATAGTTTATATTCATTGTTAATATATTTACGAACCTAATAGGTCATGCAAAAAGAACTAGTTAAAGAGAGAAAAGATATTTTAATCATGTTAGATTTGATTGTTTGGAGAAATTTTATGATTAAATATGAGATATTTAATAGATAAGGACTAATATGAGATATCATATCTTATTTAGACACAATTGACATTTAATTAGAATTTTATTTTAGTTAAATTACGAAAATATTATAAATGTTATAAATTAGCTTAAACTCTAAAGGAGCTTGCCTCTCAATAACAATTGTAGAATTTTCTTAACTTGTTTTGAGAATAGAAAAAATGTTGGGAATGTGTGCGGATACGATAATTGAAATGAGTCAATTTCAAATATGGCTTGAAGAAAACGGGAAAAAAAAATCAAGTTTCATAATAAGGTACAATTAAAATTCATGTTTTATTATTTCTTATGTATTAATCATATTATAGAATTTAATTGACCTTAACTTTCGATAGAAGATAGATCAAATCCTAGCCTGATTTTTAAACAAGATCTATGTTACCAAAAGAAAAGACCTTTAGTTACGCAAACTCTTCCCAAGGAACAAAAATAAAGAAAATATTAAAAATTAAAGACACCGTGGATAGAACTAGCTGTCAAATTAATATATTTTAAGTTTATAAATAGAATTGTCTTACAAAAAATGATATAAAATAAGTGTCTTCTATAAAAATATATTCATAGTTTATTGTCTTAAATTTAATGCTTAGATATAATATTTTTAATTATGTACGATGACACGTAGCTATTTAATTTTACATTTTTTTAAAGCCTAACCACTTCTTTCCGATAAATGTAGCAAACAAAATATGAATGTGAGGTGCACCAAGAAAAAGGATACTGACACCTTTGATTGTACGGTGCAATTCGTTGAAAGCAGAGAAATTGAATGCCGAAGTTCCTTGGCTCTTACTTGACTGTAGGCTTTCGCCTTTTGGGGAGATTGGAAAGGTTACAACAGCGTCCAAATGACGAAAGTAAATGTTGTTTCCGGTTTTACATTTATGAACACCATATGGGTACTCTAAAAGTCCCTTACTTTCAACATTTTAAGCTCATAACTATCAATATTTTATAAACTGAAGCCAAAGCTATATATCGACACTTGTCCACCAAAAAAACAAAGATTCTTATTTTCTGGACCAGTTAACACTTCATACGCTCTTTGTTAACCACTCTTTGTTAACCATAGATCACTGACAGATGCTTAGGTCCTAAACAATACAAAACTGATCATGGTAAACATTCCCAGGGCTTGCACCATCCTTTACTGCATCTACAAATCATAGCATATCAAGAGTATCCCATAAGGACATTAGCCTGATTTTGTTTGGTCTGGTTGAACTTACACTTGAAGCAATCCAACCCAAAAAAGAAAGGAACAAAGATGCGAGTTGCCGGATTTAACCACTGAAACTATCTTGTCAGTGGTAGAAGCATAGAGTTTTTCATTAAAAGTGACAAGTTTAAACGTATATGAATGCAGACAAGAAAAGATTAGAATTTTCCATTAACCAGAGCTCAAAAAATGATTAGGATGGCTTGTAATACTTTGTTGGAACAAATGGCATTTTGGTGACAACCCCATCATAAGCCTTTCCCCGTACCACCAGTTTAACTTTGGTGCCTGACTTGTGTAATCCAGATTTGACATATCCCATTGATATGTTCTTCTTCAGGCATGGGCTGAATCCTCCACTGGTGACTTCCCCAATGTTTGTCCCTTTCTCGTCCTGAATCTCACTGTGGGATCTGGGAGGAGGACCAGAGGAGAAAAATCCGACACGCCGAATTTTCGGACCCTCTTCAAGTTGTTTAAGTATTACCTCAGCACCTAGAAACCCACCTTCTGCTCTTCTTCTTTTGCCTATGGCCCAAGTAAGTCCTGCCTCCACAGGTGTTGTGTGTTGCTCCATGTCATTTCCATATAAGCACAGACCAGCTTCAAGTCGGAGGCTGTCACGAGCACCCAGCCCTGTTAACCTTACTTTCCCTTCCGATTTTTCTATGATCGCCTTGGCAAGATCCACAGCATACTCTGAAGGAACTGAGATTTCAAATCCATCTTCACCAGTATACCTGAAAATCTCCGCAAAAAGAAAGCAGTAATCCATCTATACCTGACAGATCCATCGCAAGAGACAATAAAGAGGAGGGGGATGTGCATTATGTAAATAATGGGGTATAAGTTGAGCAAATAATAAGTGATGTTTCTCGATAAAAGTGGAACTTTTTCAGGCATTACACCGTCTGTTGCAATGGAGCTTGCATTAAACTTTCGTCCAATGCCTACATATATGACAGAAAATTACATATTCCAGATGTATATTTCACGCACTTCTTATACTAACAGAAAGCATAGCAACAAATGAATATAGACATACAGCTTGGATATTAATTTCCTAATTCTAGCTAAAGAATGCAGAATGCATGAAAAGTTAGCTGATATTAGGATGGAAATTTGGTTTATAAATAAAAAGAAGAAACAGAGGAAGAGGTGTACCCTGTTCTAGTCAGAAAGCAGTGTGCTCCATTGATGTCCAGTATTTGGAACTCTCCAAAATATATCTTGCTCAAATCCACTTTTGTCAAGTGCTGAAGAACAGGGGCAGCAAGTGGACCCTGTAAAACACAAAACCATGAAAACTGTATTTTAGATCCCACTACAAAGATAAGATTCAAAGGTTAATGTCGTAGCCACTACCAAGAATTATGCAGTAGTAAGCCCACTTCACAAAGATAATAACACAAGGCATAAACTAAATCAGTATATGTTGTCAGTGCTTTTTCTTTGGAAAGATGTGTGTGTTAAAGAAAGTAAAGGGAAAAGGAATAAATGAACAAGAAATAGGACAAAAATTAAACTAACATGATCTGCATCAAAGAGATATTACCCTAAAAAACTAAAGAATCCTGAAGCAAAAGCTTAAACAACTACACGGACGGGAGATCACCTGGAGAGCTAAAAGGGATCTCTCATCATGTATATGCCATGAGACATCTCCACCTTTTGCCTTGAATGCCTTCATATGTTCTTCAATGTGAGCCAGATCCTTATCTCTACACCCTGCATTCACAACTAGATATATATGAGCATCCTTCACCTTGGTGATCACAGAGTCATCAATTGCACCCCCTTTCTCATTAGTGAAGACAGTTAACGTCCCAGTTCCATTTGCAAGCCCAACAACATCAGCAACAACAAGCTTCTCAAGGAAAGGAACACAGTCCTTCCCCTTGAGACTCAGTCCACACATGTGGGACACATCAAAGAGGCTACCATTCTCTCTACAATTCACAGTTGAGTCCATAATTGAGTCTTTATACTGTATAGGCATGCTCCATCCAGCGAACGGGACCATCTTCCCACCATTAGCGATATGATAGTCATAGAGAACAGTCTTTTTGAGTTCAGCTTCTGAAGCAAAGTATCGACGAGCTACTGCCTTCTTGTCGGCCTGAGCAAGACGGCGGGTAATAGATTGGCCAAGTTGCCACAGTCCTCCTCTCATACTTTTAGAACAATCTGGTCAAGATAGCCTCAGCCATCAGATTATAACCGGCGAGTACATAATAAACCAGACCAATAACCATAACCAGATAAATCATGCTATATATAATGCCACGAAGACCACCTTTGCAGATATGAAATGGGAAAGACCAGATACACGAGACGATATTCATTCAAAGAACTAAACAAGCTCATTTAATCAATCCGTTAATGGCATTGAAATGTAGTAATAACAGGAACGCAATCACATCCTAAAGAAGCAAGATTTCATGGATAGTTCAGACAAGAAAAAAACTTGGACACAAAAACGCTTCAAAATCCAACCGGGTACATTCGAGAGCAACTCTAGTCATCTAGATCTCATTGACACTCGTAAACCGTACTTTGGACCAGAATATCAAGTAATATTCCCACGATCAGAAGACTACCTAAACAAACCATGAATGGCGACAGAACAACTGGAAAGACTTACAGGTAAAGAGTTACCTCTCTGGATTGAAAACAGCTTATTAGTGCTAGAGAAATCAGAACAGATAAGAGCCGGTAAGAGCACATAGATATAGAGAGGTGGGTTATAGTGGGCGCCACGTGGAGAAACAAACAATTAAAAACCCCATCACGAGTGGGTGGTGCGAGGGCTCTCAGATCGGGCAACCCAATCCTATATGTCTAAGCGTCAGTACCAACCGCACCAGTAAGTTGAACGCCTGTAATAATTGGTTACATTTGTTGATTTTCACTTGCTATGTTTCTTAGCAACTTCATTGATACTATAAAAAGTAATATAATTACTTTTTATATAATTATATAAAAAAGTATATAATTATATTTAGTTAACAGTACATATATGTTAATGACCCGTGGAATGTGAGCGCCAAACAACAGAAATTTTATTAATAACTTGTTAATAAAATTCAAGTAATTTATTTAAAATATATAATTTATGCATAATAATCTTGTAACTTTAAGAGAAGGTGTCTCTTTTTCGACTTTTTTCACAACATATATTTTTCTATATTTATCCAGCAAGCACGTTAAAAAGGGTTTGTAGATTTTCTTTTGTTAATTTTAAGATATACTTATGTATATTATAACAAACTGAATTAGTTCATTATCTATGCGACAATTTTTGTTTATATCTCATTAATCTTTAGTAAAGAATAGGATATGATGAAAGTAAAGAATTAATAGTTTAATCATGCTTATAACTTTGAACTTTTTTATAAAATTCTCAAGTAACAAGTTTCAAATTATAGATAAGAACAAAAATAACTAGCATTTTGAAATAGAATGCTAATAAATATGTATACACAAATTGTTGAGCTAAATTTAAAACATATATTGAAAATTTTTAAAATGATAAAATACATTGACATTTTCGTAGTGGTTTCATGATTTTAGTGGTGTTGGTTTGAATAGTTTAGCAAATTTATATCCATCATAAGAAAGCAAAAATTTCTTCGAAATTCATTGAAAACTCAATTATGTTAGTAGTAATATCACATTTCAGCTAATAAGTAACACAATGGTAATGCTAATAATTAAAAGACTAAATTACAATAGTCTTCCTAATATTACCTATCATTTATATAATTTAGTGGGAATAACATTTTGTCTGAGTCTAGACTTGCACAATGTCAACGAGTTTGACTCCAGTTTATCGAACTTCTGATTAGGATTAGGCTTTTATTTATTTTTTAGATTTTGAGTCAAGTTCAAACTCAGGCTACCTGGCCTAAAGACTAATCAGACTTGAGGCTCATAACTAAGGCTTGAATCTGATTGGTTTTAACGGCCTAAAACTCAATTAGTCATAGGTTAAGGCTAATTATTATTTTTTAATTTAAAATTTAAAGTATATTTTTTCTTATAAGCTTTGGTTACATTATGATTAAATAATTGTATAATGAGTTGATTATGGATGTATAATTTTCTAAAATATAGGTTGTTAGAGCTTCTAAAAGCTTAGCATCTCTCATGTGATTTATGGATAAGCCAATTGTAGGTTCGTTTTTAGGTCAATCCAGTGATTTTGGTCGATTGTAATGTATTGCATTTATAACTTATGCCTTCAAAAATTCACAACTTACAACCCTATTACAACTCTGTTACACTAAGCATTACCACATAGGCCTATCACAAGATTTATGTAGTTTAAAATGCATTTTAAGTCCCATTCATAAGTAACAAACATAGGCCTATGGATTTCACAACACTCTTCAGCAGTGTCCATATGTAAAAGAAACACTTTATCAATTAAAAAAATCAATATAGAGATGAAATTCTACCAAACTTAGACCTTTGCTATAGTAGTAGTTACTGGTGAGAAGGTTCTATGAAAATATTAGCCTATATGGAGATCATATCAATAAAGAAAGAAATAAAACTTTGAAGAGATAAAACATGAGGAGATTTATTGACTTAGAAGAAACAGATAAAACCCAAAATAGACTTATACCTGAAGCATGGTTAGGTATAATTAGTAGAATGAAGGGTGAAAAAATATATATGCAACAAATTAATGACAAAAGGAGAAATAATAAACACAAACAAAAGCATCAAAAAGAGACTAGGTGTGCATACATATCGCCATTAAACTCATCCCTTAATAGAATTTTGAACTATGTTTGAGATAAAAATTTGTTAGAGACCCTGAAGCCCCTTTTATAAGGCTCAAAAAGGAATCACACACATAATTATTGTTGTTAAAGAGATTACAGCCATGACATTAATGAGTGCATAGATATGAAAAAAGGATAGGTATTTTGATTTAGAGAGGGTAATTGAGACAATTCCTATCACACATATTTATAGGAATAAAGAGGAGGGGAGCATTACAAAGCCAAATCACACTCACATTACCACTCAAATATCTTAGAGATTAGGCAATCAACATGATAATATGGGAACACATACAGTTAAGTAAGACATAAATGAAGAAATCCGCAATGTTCATCTAAATATGGGGAATATGTAGACCATCCAACATCTAAGAGGCATAAGAGGGAGGGGATGTCTTTCGATGTCAATCAATTAGGTCTATATAATTTGAACGTTAACATCATACATCATTGTTATAATATTAAATTTTGAGGTGAAAAGGATCTTTCTAGATACTGTTAGTTTTATAGACATACTCTTATATGATGTATTAGTCACCTTGGGTTTGTCTCTATCTCAACTGGGGCTTATATATACCCCTCTAATATGTTTTGAGAGAGCCCAAACTTTGGTGGAAGGAAAAATGTAAGTGTTGTTTAAGGTATAGATACATCCAAGACAAGCCATAGTTTTGATTTCATATAGTAAGAAGGCGTGCAACTTCCAATATGATACTTGGGAGACCATCATTATATATCCTTAAGATTGTTTTATACCCATATATTCAAACCATGAAGTTTTCAATTAATTACAAAAAAAAAGTAAGTCATATGAGACATCAGTATAACTAAACAGTGCTATATAACATCCCTTAAGATTGATAAGAAAGCATTGCTCTTATGAGCATTTAAATAATAAATTTTCAAAATCTAGAAAAGAGCTACAAAGTGAGCCTACAAAGGAGTAAATGAAATTAAATTAAGAACACTTGCTTTCCACAAAAGTAAGTGAAATTAAATGGTTAATTGATCAGGTCAAAAAAACGAGAGTTAAAAATAAGGGAACAAAAAGAAACAAGAGAAGCAAATTAAGCAAAAGAATATGTTTGATATATTATTCAAAAAAGAGTAAATTATATTTTAAAATTTAAACTTTTCCTAATTTTGTAATACTAATTAGGACTATTGAAAATATTAATTAAATACTCAAGCTTTTAATTTGTTGTAAAATTAGTCCATCGTAAACTCCTGTATTAATAGTGTTGACATTAACTACCATATAAGCTACTCACTTTTTTATTTCATCATACATATGACATTTAAATAATTGAAAAAAACTAAAATTATTTAAAAATTTTGAAATTACCTATGAATTCTTTACTCTCTCCATTATTAATTCCCTTTTTATAACTCTCCCTTTAGGCCTCTTTGAAATTATATTGTAGGCTTGATAGTTATAAGGCTATCATCAATTATATTGAAGTAAAAATGTAAAATCAAATCCTTAAGGTATTATAGCTTTTAATAAGGAGGGTAAACATTTATTTATGATATACGGAACAAAAATATACTTCAATAACCTAATTTGACAATAAACTTTCAATTTTATGAGATTTCAAACATGCAATAAGTGCTAAATATGCTACGTTTTTTTCTTGCACAATAGACTTTGAAACAACTTCTAGATAAAAAATCAATTTAACATGCATCTAAACTAAGCTTGGCTAATTAATCATAATTAAACATAATAACCATTTAATACATTTATAAGTAAATGATTAAGGAGAAGACAAACTTATAATGGCAAGTAAGAGAGATTTAAACTACGTATCTCTTTTCATTTGACATCAATCAATCTAACACCTAAATTAGTGACACTTAAAGACCACTTCAAGTTATTCAACATCAAATTTCTACACCCAATTGCAACATACTCGACTTATATCAATAATCAACTTTCACTTTTCCAATTATAAAAAAATGAACCTTAGGTTGAAAATACCTAAAACCTAAATAATAAGGAACTAGAATCTTATGATTCTTTAAATCAAGAAAGAAAACTCTACTTTATCCAAATTCACTTATTAGAACTGTAACACCCCACTCCCGCTGAACCCGAATCTGATATCGACAGTGATACCCGGATCCGTGCCCCGCGAGGGTGGCATGTCACATCACTTAACAAATCACTTAATAAAAG
>JAOQML010000002.1:13962879-13979686 GCA_027568935.1 Erythroxylum urbanii
ATATTTAATTCTACAAAAATTAAATTTATAACTATAAAAAATATAGAACATATAATAATAATAATAATAATAATAATCTCTTTGTTCTGGTTTTTATAAAACCTTTATTTTAAGTTATTTAGACAAGTCATGTTTACTTGTATTATTTCATCATTCATCAAAAATTTATGTAGATCTTTCTTTTTTTATTTTTAATTAAGGGTAACATTTTATTTCTAACCTATTACAATCTACACCTATTTATATGACAAATTATAAGATGCGTCTGTGTCCATATAGTCATATTTTAACAATAAATTCTATTATTTTTTGTTACATACAAAAATGTCCAAAAATAAAATAATAATTATCAATAAAAGGATTAAATGGTAATTATAAGTTTAATGTTTCAGCTGGTTGAAGAAAACGCTGCTATGTAGCAGCGTTTTCATATTCAGCTGATTGATAAATAATCAGCTGTTGGTCAACGGCGTCAACCAGCTGAAATCGTCGAACCAGCTAAAAAAACAGCTGATTCACGTCTCACCAAACGAGGCCTAAATGCATGCCATGTAAAATAAGGGCCGCTTATGTTAAACGTTATGGGTGCCATCCAATATTTGGTTTTATTATAAAGATAAGTTTATGAATTTAACCCAAAAAAAAAAGATATTAAGTGCATTTTGGTCAAAGAGAACAATTTAAATTTCTTTTCCTAATATAAATTTGTCTTTACTTGTTCTAATAATTTTATAATAATTATTTTTAATCATTATTGGATAAAATTGTCTAATGATATAAAATTAAATTTAATAATCTAATGATAATTTTATTAAGAAAATGGTTCGTATTATTAATTATAGAACAGTTTTGTCTATAAAGTTAAATTCAATATAAATGAAAATTTAACGATAATATATGAGATCTTAGTGTAATTTATCATATCTTCGAATTAGATTCTTAAGAGTATATTCACTTTGGCGTATTTTTATGCCACGAGACTGAAAATGTGTGAGGTTTAACGTTAGTGTGACATAACTCTATGAAGCTGCCTTTTTATGCTAACTTAAGAGTTGACCCGATGTGTTAAGCCCAAAAATTAAAAGAAATAGGTTTTAAAAGTTAGCCTATAAATTTAGTTTGAGTTAAAAAATTCATTTGTTAGGTTTGGGTTATAAAAAAAATTCAACCTAAACCTAAATTTACAAATATCTAAATTTAGGTCAATTTATAATTTTTTATTCATATTATTATTACAGGAATAGAATAGAAGACGTAAAGCTCTCAAGGTAAGAGTTTTATATATGTTCTTTCTTTTACTTTCTTTATAAAAATATTTTATTTGTGAATTATAATTCGTATTTATCTTAAATATTATAGTATTCTAAACCAAAAACCAAATAGAATGTGCAATTGTGTAAAAAGATTTATTTGTTATTTTGGGTGGTTTAACAATCGAAAATTGTTTTGTTCTTGTACAACAATAACTAATTATTAATGTGGACAAAGTGCGTATGATTAAATGTCTTTTCAGTCATCATTTTTAAGATCGCCTGAGTGAATATGTAGAACAAAAGTATGCTTTGTTATTTTTATTTAATTATTAAGAACCAGTTGATTTATTCCAAAAATGATGATGACGGATTCAATATAAAACAATTGGCCACGTTGATCCAATTAGGGTGATCATAATTTATGTTTCTAGTAATGAATATTATTTCGTTCAAAATTTGACTTTATATATGAAACAAGTTATTAGAAACAAAAGGTAGCATATTAAAGAGTCTAAAAAATTACATATAGTTAAAGCTCAAGTACACATTTAATGCAATGTCAATTTTTGTAATTTTTTGAAAATAAAAAGAGACAAGTGAAAGAAGTTATGTTCATTTACAAATTAATTATCAAAACAATTTCATCTCTCCAATATAATTAGCCTAAAACAAAAATGTTGTAGTCTACTATTCAGAACTTTATGATTAAAACAACAACAATGACATACTAGTAGAAGTCCCGTTGATATGTGAGATTTAAGGAGGTCCAGAAGTATGTGGTCTCACTCATAACTGGTAAAAAGATTATTTTCGATAGATCCGTGTGAAAAAGGAAATATATACTAAATAAATAAATAAATAATATATAAGCATAAAATGAAATGTAATAAAAAATACAAATTAAAATGAAATAAAAATACATATTAAAATAATAAAGTAATAATTAAAATAAAAATAGACATAAATGATAATAATAATAAAATAATACATAAATATGTACAAATAAAAATATAAAAATAAGTGATAAAATAAATAATACAATAAATATATAATAAGGTGAAGGATAAAAGTAAAAGATAAAAAAGTAAATAAATACACAGACAAGAAAGAAAACAAGTAAACAAACAAAACAAATAGGCATTATAAGTAAATGTTTATGCTAAGTAAGAAAATGTATAGGCTAAATAACTAAGAGAGAAGTACTACATATTAAATATTTAGGCTAAGTACAAGACATAAAACTCGAAGGAAAGTGTTTGAAAGACTTGTAAGAAAGAGAAGAATTTCTCTATGTAAGATCCTTTACTCGTATCCTAGTACGTTAAAGTTTTTTCATTAAGGGTCACGTCCTCAGTGAGTTCCAATAGAGTCATATTAATCTTGATCACCTCCCTCAGTTTTTCATAGGCCTTCTTTTTTTTTCTCTTACAATCCCTAAATACAAGCTTCTCGCATCTTCTCACTAGAGTGTCATAATATCTCTTCTTAATATATTCAAACCACCTAAGCCTTGTCTCTCTTAATTGTTCATTAATACTAGTCATCTTTAATTTGTCTTTTACTATTACATTCATGACCTTATCTCTTTTAGTAAGGTTGCATATCCAATGGAGCATTCACATCTTCGTCATTATTAATTTATGAGTATGCATATATTTGATATGTCAATACTTTGCCTTATAAAGCATGGCTGGCCTAATTGTTAAATGATAGAATTTATCTTTGAGTTTGAGTGGTATCTTTTTGTCATATAAAACTTTTAATACACTTCTTCATTTAAGTTATCCTGATCTGATACGATGAATTATGTTTCCATTGGTCTTTTCGTTTCTTTAGATGATAAATCCTAGATATTTAAAACAATTTTTCTATAGCATAACTTCTAAGCCAATATTTACTTCCATATTAAAAGTCACCCTATGGCTCGAAAAGTTAATATCCAAGTACTCAGTCTTAATCTTACTCAATTTAAAGCCCTTTGACTCTAATGTATCCCTCTAAAGTTTTAACTTAAAATTGACACTTTTTTTTGTCTCATCCACCAAAGCAATGTCACCAGTATGCAACATACACTAAGCCACGTCTCCTTGTATATTCTTGGTAGCTCATCTATCACGGTTGCAAACAAAAAAGGGGTTCAATGAGGAGCCTTAGTGTAATCCAATATCGATAGAAAAAATCCTTTGTATCTTCTTTTATTATCATTACTCTAGTCTTTACACCTTCATATATATCATTGAAATCCCGTATATAGGTTATAGAAACTCTCTTAAAGAGATGTAAAGATTCTATCTTGAACCTTCTTACTATGAAACCAAATTGGTTCTCTAAGATAGGTGCATCTCTTCTCACTCTCTTCTTAATCACTTTCTCACATAACTTTTTAGTTTGACTTCTCAATCACTTTTTTACATAACCTTATAGTTATACTAAGTAGTTTGATGTCTCTATAGTTGTTGCAGCTTTGAATATCCCATTTGTTCTTGTATAAAGGAATTAACATACTAAGTTTCTACTCATCTGGTATTTTGACCGGCTTAATGTTCTCATTAAAAAATTTGGTTAGTCAAGTAAGACCCTTTTGCCTAGGCTCTTCCACAACTCAATGTGTATCTCATTAGGCCTTACTACCTTTCCTTTTTTCATCTCCCTCAAAGCTCTTTTAATTTCTTCCCTTGTAATTTATTATCAACAAGTTATGATTCCTTTCGGACGTTCTAAGATTACCTAAAAAGATGTTATCCTTTACGCCTTTATTAAAAAGGATATAGAAGTATCTATAATATCTTCTCTTGATGTCATTTTCAGTCACGAGCACCCACTCCACTTCATCTTTTATATAATAAACTTAATTTAAATCTCTCATTTTCCGTTCTCTAACGCTTGCCAACTTAAATATATCATTTTCTCTATCTTTAGTTTCCAATTGTTGGTACAATTTCTCATAAACTCTATTTTTAGCTTTTAAGACTATCTTGTTTGCCTCTTTCTTTTCCAGTTTATAACTTTTTCTATTAACTATCCTTTTTACCTATGTGGTGCTATCTAAATACAGCTTTATAGGTAACCTTCTTGATCTTAACCTTTTCTTGTACATCTTTATTTCATTACTAAGTCTCCATCTTACTACCTCTACACCCAAAATCTCTTTAATTATGTTCCTTAAAGGAGTTGCTACTCTCTCCTACATCTGATTAACATCTCCTTCCAATTTTTATTCTTCTAATATATTACTCTATCCCTAAGTTATTCCACCATATCCCTTTTCAAATTCTACCATCTAACTCTAGTATGCCTCGTAGGACTTCTTTTTTTTGTCCAACCTTTAATTATAAGATCCATAACTAACAATCTATGTTGAATTGACATGCTAGCATTAGGTATCACCTTTTAATTCTTACAATTAGGTCGATCACTCCTCCTTATGAGGAAGTAGTCAATTTGAGTTTTTATTGTTTTGCTTTTAAAAGTCACTTGCTCCTCGTTTTCCTTGAAAAATGAGTTGGCTATTACTAACTCAAACACTACAAAGAGATCTAATAAAACAGTCTCACTATCATTCTTAACACTATACATGAAATCCCCATAAGTCCATAAATATCCATCTGAGGTTGTCCCTATATGACCATTAAAGTCTCCTTTTATGATAACTCTCTTGTATGAGGGATTTGCTGAATCACCTCATCGAACTCTTCCCAAAATTAGTGCTTACATTGTTTATCCAACCCTACTTAGGGTGCATAGGTACATATCATATTAAAATCAACACCTTTCATTACAATCTTAAATACATAATCCTATCATTAATCCTCCTTATCCTTACAACATGATGTTTTTGTATGAGTTCCTTGATAACCAAGATACCTACCTTATTCCATTGCCTCGAACATGCTAAATACCAAAATTTGAACCCATTAACCTCTTTTAGCCTCGTCCACTTTGTCTCCTAGATGCATACTATATGAATCTTATATTTGTCTGAAATTCCCACTAATTCGAATGACTTCCCTGTAAGGTTCCCAAGGTTCTAAAAACCTATCTATAATTTATCAATATCTTCTTTTATCCTAGGCCTAAAACTTACCAAAGTACTAGCCCTTACTCTATCATCAGAAGTCAAAGTTACCACTCTTACCCTAATGCCCAACATAAGCTACAAAAAACAAGCCTAAAAAGTCCCTAAATGACTCTAAGATTACTTAAGAAAGGAAACAAGGATTGATATTAAATCTCAAAATGGGCACTATAATAAACAGATGTGAAAATCATAAATAGAAATGACCGCAAGCAAATCAAAATTTAGATAGTCCAAAATCTGAATCAATAATAGTCGCCTCTCACCTTACTTTGTAACTGAATAATGGTTAATGACAGAGAGTAATTTGTATAAATAAATAGCAACTGGGTTTCGAAATAATACTAAAACATAGTACTAGATAATTAAAAAAAACAATCAAAATATCGAAAACTATAAACCAAAAAAAAGAACTCAAAACTTTCAATAGTTCAATGAAGATTGAAAACTGAATCTGAACAGCCACAGAGCATGAATCAACCATGACTAAACATAATCTAAAACTAATCACAATTGCATCCAATAGAGAAGGAAAATTTATAAGATACCGATTAATCAGAGAAGGGAAATAACTCAAACTTTACACCTCGAAGATTAAATTTTACTAAATAACACGACTTTGCTTAAAATAGTGCGTTAGATTAAAAAAAATGAGAACGGTTAGTGATGATTGCCCTATTTTTCAATATGGGCTTAAAAGCAATGTTGACAAATCACCGCCACTTGCTCTTTATTGAATCAAATTAAAACCAAACCAATTCAATCTGGTGAAGGTGCCATATACCAGCTCTGTATATTCTCATCATAGTTAGCATCATTCACTAGAAATTTCTCTGTTGTAGGGCTCACTCGGATCTTTAAAAGAAGAAAGCAAAACACAAAGTTTTCTAAAAGCCAAATGAGGAAACGTTTGGAAGAGGACTGAAAATCAACCTAGTAAAACCTAAACTGTTATAGATAATTGTTAAAATAATGAAACAAAAGAAGCTAAATGTGGAAGAGAAAGGCGAAGGCTGGGTTTGATCCATTTTATGGCAGTAGAAATTAAAAAGGTTATTTGTCGACAGAGATAGTTAGTCAGATCTGCTCCTGTTTCTGATGATGGTTGGAGAAGAGGGGATGGAGGTGTAGATTTCCTAAGTTCTAGATATGTGTCCATTAAACTAAATAGGTAAAAACCTATTAGTTACTAAACTCATAAGCTTTAATATATGAATAGTAATGATCGAATCGAAGATTACGGAACAAAACAAGCATAAACACCTTATGAAATGTACAGGAGAAAAGATTCCAAGAAAAAAAAAGCTAGAGATAGTTAAGAAAAATCAAAACTGGAGATTTGGAAATGGAAGATACTTTGTTACTAGAAATAGGTAGAGATATTTCACAATGATTAGAGAATAAGTACTTAAGCTAAACAAGTTCGAAATAAGTCAACAATGTTATGTAGAAAGATGAAACTATCATATCTCAATTCTTTTCTAATATCACAAAACCCGTATGACAATCATAGAACTTTATAACTAAGAAGGGGATATAAGAAAATCCAAAAGCTCAATGTAACTACTACGGGGAAAAAAATTTCTCAAGCTACAAGCTACACTTCTCACTTACTTTGTTATTTAGAAACATGTCCATTGAAAAAAAATGATATAATACAATATATGATTGGAACTAAATCAGAATCTAGTGGTACTATTAAATTGAAAAATATGAAATGTGATCATCTTGAATTGTGTAGGGCAATTAATATGATGATTTTTATTGTTAATCTTCATTTCACATTTGTTGAATGCTTGCATTTCAATATGTCAATCAATTAGGATTGTTAATTCCAAACTTGATATAATGTCTTACATTGATCGAAAAAGAGAATCAATATAGAAAGAGTTATTTTAATCTCTTGATCGTATTTGCTCAATTTCTAATAATTGGAAGAATAAAATATCAAAGGATGAATATGCATGCATTATTGTTCATTTTATTGATAACAAGTAGGAGTTGTATTAAAGGATATTTCTTTTTAAAGCATTAAAACCACCTTTTAATAGATTATCAGTTGCTAAAGAAGTAGCCCTTTGCTTGGCTCAATAGAAGGTTGTTAAAAAGATTTATCAATCTTATTAGACAATGTTTCTCATAATGACAATATGGTCAAGTTCTCGCTATGAATGGTTTGTTATTTTTTAATGGGCAAAATTTTCAAGTTTGATGTTCTTTTCACATTCTAAATCTTATTATGCAACAGGGACTAAAATAATTGATGGTTTTCTTACTAAAAATATGAAATGGATTTTAAAATTTGAATAAGTCTATTCCAAAACTTAAAAAGTTCTTAGAGATGGCTTATAAAAGTTTTCATTTGAATGTGATGAAAAAACTAGTGATTGATGCCTACACAAGGTGGAATTCAACTTATATTATGATTGACTGTGGTTTGTATTACAAGCATGTTTTGATTAATTGGGTATATATAGGTAAAGACTTCTTTGATTTTTCAATTACTAATAAGGAATGACATAAAAGTGGAAGTTCTTCATAAGTTATTGAAAGTATTTTATGAAGTGATTCGTTTCTAGTTCAAAATATTTTAGATCAAATGTTTACTTAAAAAGTGTATGAAAAATTTAAAAACATTTGAAAGATGCTATAAAAATCCTTCTCCATTTATATCTAGTAAGATGTTGAAGAAATTTGACGAGTATTGTTCAGAATATTCTTTGTTATTATTATGTGCTACTGTTTTAGACCCTCACTACAAATTGACGTATCTTCACTTTTGCTACTAATTACTTTATGATAACTCTATTACATCTAATTCTAAAAAAAAACTCTATTACATCTAAATTTATTGAATAAGTGAAGGAGACCCTACTAATAATATAGGAGTGGTACAAAGTGGAGAAGATAACATCACCTAAAAGTTGAATCTTCTTCTAGTTAAAAAAAAGTTTCTTAAGAATCTAATTACAAAGAGTATTTGAAGTCAATGTTTCAATCTAAACTTGAGCAAAGAGTGTGTCATGGATCAAGATATTGACACTAATATATTAGAACATTAGAATGTGGCTTCAAAAAGATTTTATACTTTGGGTATGTTGATAAGAGATCTTTTGCCTATTCCTATATTAACCTTGTATTTAGAATTTATATTTAGTTTGGCTAAAAAAATGATGAGTCTATTTCACAGTTTACTTAAACTAAATACAATAAAATTTCTAATTACTTTTGAGAGTTAATCGATTTCAAAAGACTTATTCCAAATAAATTATTTCATATAACAATTACTATTTTTATCTATATTTTAAATTAATTATTCTATTTAATTGGTTGCTATAGAAAAAGAGCATCTCTTTTTCCGATGACGATTGATGAGAGAGAAAAAGATGATATTGAAGAGTTATTATTATATTTTATATAATTGTTAAAATTTTTTGAAAGTATGAATTAATAAGTTGGATTCAAATTTTTAATTTTTATAATAGGTTGGATTTGAGTTTGAAATTATGTCAATTTTATAGGCTAGGTTGAGTTTGAATGTAAAGATCTTAAAAAATTTTATAGTTACACTAAAGTAGATATTCTAAGCTAAAACAAAATCAATGTTAATTGTGCCTTTTTAGACCGGAACCATGAAACTCCAGTCCGAACGCAAACCCCAATCATTTGAAACGACAAGGCGTTGAAAGCCCAGTACCAAGTTCCCACATGGCGATTCTCGGGTCACAACCAGAAAATTTTTCTCGGGAAAATTGAATAAAATCCAATCGACGGAATCTTTGAGAACCATGCAAATAATTGGTGGCCTAAATTACCGTACCCAGAAGATTCTTTCTTTCTATCTATTGGTTTTAGACTTAAACTTGTTTTCCCGTTCAGTTTTCTGGGCCATTGCGGGTTATGAGGCATCTCTGTGAAAGTGTTTCTCTTTTCGGTTAAGTACGAGCTTGTCCAACTCGATGCGACGGTAAAGTTGAGCCCTTTCCTTATTCCGCGCCAATGATGTGATTTTTGCTTGAATTGGGTCTTTGGAATATGTATCTTACTGGCACAATACGTTGAGAAATGATACGTTTCAGAGTTTTCTATACTAAAATCAGTGTGCTTCTACTTGAGGTTGAAAGTGAAGTTAATTTTTGCGCTCTGGTCCATTTCTCCGTTCGTTTTTATGTTCTTTCTTTTTGATCGGAAGCCTTTTCAAAGCAAAGTCATCATAGTCTTGAGTCTTCTGGAAATCGTATAACAGGTATAATCAGTAATTCATGAAAGAAATTAATATGTAATTGAATTGTTGTATATTATTGAAGAGGCAGAGCCACTAACTTATAGTTACAAAAGCATCCTAATATGGTTCCTACAATCAAGCTAAGTCATTCACAAATAGGGAAAGAAGTTATTTACAACATTGACATAATCAACATTCCATTCTAAGCTCTATCTTCTTCAACAATTCATTTTTTGTTGCTTCTTCTTATTCCTCTTGTTTGGTCGGATTGTTAGTGTTGACCTTTTACTTGTTTTACCCACCTCAATTCTCTTAATCGCTGTTATTTTCCAGTTTAAATTTACAATTAGAAATGCCAATCTGTGCTAGTTGATTAAAATGAATAAAGCTGCCCCCGTTAGATAAATAGATCACTTTAGCTGCAAAAATAAAAGTAAAAATAGTGACTGACTGTCACTAATGCACTGGTCTTGATATTGGATTACACATCTTTGTTTCCTCTTTCCTGATGATATTTATGTTATGTTTTTGAAGGTCATGATATGATGTTTCAACCATGGTAATTTTGTACTCGTCTGGGGTTAGTCACAAGTTCCATACACATTTGGGCATTAAAACACTGCATGATGTTTCGTTGTGCAACAATTTCTTGACTTGTATTCCTTTCTCTCCTACCCTTCCATGCCGTCTTTATAATAACAAACCACAAACTTCCTCGTTTTCTTGGAAAGGGCATAGCCAGCTTCAGACTTGCCTTATATCCCAAGGCGTTTTTTTGAATAGATGGCTGGTAAGCATATTGCAGTTCAGACTTGAGTGTACTGTTTGATTGCTTGCTTGAGAATATATGATTTTACATTCTTATTGCAGTGTCGGTCACATGATTCTATTTTGTCTGATAATGAATATCGCTCCTCCCGGAACATTGCTATCACTTTGTTCAGGAGATACAGGAACGTCATTGACCGTGGAGGAGGTGACAACCTAAAAGTATATTCAGCAATATGCTTTTATCTTTCAATCATCAGTGAAATGTTTGCAATGTGACTTGCTAGTAACATGTTTGAGTAATGTGTACTAGGAATTTATTAGTGCTGGGGTAAATGCATATGCTTTAGGCTGCACTGATGAAGGATTACGGAAAGAGCTCACTGCTATAAAGGAATCAGGTGTTGAAATTGAAGCAATGCAGAGTTACGGTGGAAGTACCAGTGTGAAGTCCAAGATATTTGCAGAGGAGGTTTGTGTTGGAATCCTTTGAATTTTAATATATAAAATTGCATTCTGCATATTTTGAATGACATTGACTTATGCATGTCCATGTGCAAGGGTGTGAAAAATTCCCTCCTTTATTATTTACTGGCTCTTCGAAGGCTCTACATTGATCCTTATTTGGCATTTTTGTGGTACAATAAGATTGTTTCCAATATTTAGTCCATTGACTAGGGTTTTTTCCTGGGTGACTCTGTCAATATCCTTGGAAAGATGATTAGTCATATATATCATCAGTCTTTCATTACTTTCACTACTGCAGTTATATTCCCTGCTCAACTGTGTGTTAACACTCATGATGGCCTAAGAACTAGACTTCCTATTTTGTTGTACAGGTTGATGAGTGTATCCTGTGGTTGAGCATCCTATTCATCACCATCCTATGCACACCACAACCAACAATAGTTAGGTGGTCCTCCAGCCCTTCAGTCTCTGATGAAATATTGCTTCGCTGGAAAGGCTTTTGTGCTCTTATAGCAAATGCATATTATGTTAGGGGAATGGCATGGTGAGGGACACTTAACCTTAATTGCCTGGTTGCTACAAGTCTTTCAATTTGAAGCACATAGATACATATGTTTAAAGTTGGCATGTACATTACCTGACCATGCTGGCAATTTAGCATGATAATCCTAACTGTAAACATGAAACTTTAGTATGCATGTCCTGTAATCAATTAAACTCACAGATCTAGAATCGTTTTGAAACTGTATAGATATCATTTTGATATTCCAGTTTTAGGACGGTAGGATATACATAACATAAACCCCATATTCGCTTTCACAGAAACCAATATTCTTCTCAGACCATCCCACTCAGGAATATCATAGACTATAGACAAGTCCCAGTAAGACTGCATGATGGGATCACCTTGCTAATATATAAATTTTTTCACTGGTTTGCTGAAGGCTTCCAGTAAAGACTCTTCAGCTAGAGCAAATGGCAGTTGTAGGATATGCTGAGGAGCCATCAGTTGTTGCCAGCCGAATGAGATTGGTGTTTAGCACGCTTGAGGTTAGCAATACATTTTCCCTAATAGAGCCTTCAGGCTGTTCTTTTTGCATTGCAGCACGCCAACTACACTAACACTTGGCAGAAATCAAGCATTAGCGTCTAGATGTTTTGCTTATGTTATTTTCTTAATGTTGGTTTTTAGTGTCGTTCAGTTCTTCTAAATGTCAACGCTTGAATAATCATATTCTCTCCTGCTATTGATGTTTCTGTTGTTTAAGATAAATTGAAACGTAGATTTCACCAATCATATATCTCGCAGGTCGTCAGTCCACAGTGGCCAAGGGTCTAGTTTACTACATCGCATTCCAGAAAGATTTGCTTCCTCAAGCGCCTCGTGCTGTTTATTAGACTTCATAAAGAACCTTGCGTTATCAGCAAAAAGAAAGATGTAGATGTAATATATGTATATTCAACATATTTGTTTATAGTATTTGGCTGGCAATTGTTTGCTGTACAACTTTAACATCAGAGGTAATTAAACATGAGTCAATGCTATAAACACTTTGGATGGCATTCCCGACTTGATCCCACAAATTTGTGTAAAATTACAGCCGAACAAATTCGGCACATAATGTAATATTGGTCACATGGGCTGCACCTACTTGGTTTGTTTGCTTTTTCAGGTTGCAAGTAATTAACATTCCACCCTAGCACATGTTTCTATTGTCAAAAAATGTCGTTACAGGGCCAATTTAGATCGAGGGTCCGGCAAAATTCGATTACAAGATATCTGAAGCCAAAAATTCCACGGAATTTTTCAACGTCTTCCGTGCACGCCAACATACTGCAGCTGTTGTTTCTGATGTTCCCAACTGGAGCAGCAACAGAGAAAGTTTAGATGTGCAAGTCCATAGTTGGAAGAATGTAAAACCCATGAGAGGCATGAGTCCATGTTTAAAGAGTGGTTTTATCCTTCTTATATTGTGGAAATTGATCCATGTGAAATCTTATCCAACATCGCTAAATTTTATTCCCTCTCATGGGTTTTATAATTTTCTTTTTTGGGTTTATGAAATCATGAATATAACTTGAGATATGGAAAGCAATGGTCACCTTTCGCTCCATAGTATAGTAGTCTCTCCACAAGTTCATGTTTTGAGAATAAGATGCAAGCGCAGAATCATACAACCGTCGCACATTTGCCAGGCCATCTGTATCACCGATAGATGCAAGATTCCTCTCCAACTGAATGCAATTTTCGTATAAAGCAAGACCGGGATGGGGTAAAGCAAGAAAGCTGCAATTGAATTAGGGGTGCAAATGCAAAATGAGAAACCACACAGCTGGAAATAGTTTTTGAATTTCATTCAATTTTCAAAAAATAAAAAAAAAGTACTTTCTGAATTTAGCATCTGGCGACAACATGAAATAAATTAAACTAGTAAATAACTAGAAAAGCTCTTTGGGCGCATTGTACGACTCACTTTAAGCAGGATTTTCAGCTATTATTTTGTTTAGCGCATAATTCAGTAACATACCGCTTATATGTCTCTCTTGCAGGCTCAATTCCGTCCTTCTGGAGAACAAAATTTACTATGGACCAAGGAACAGAATACCCATTTTCACCGCCACCATGTTTAGCTACTAAAATGAAAGACATCTCAACCAGCTTGTCAAAGTAAAGCTTTTCTGCAGCAAAGAACTTGAGTGCCTAAGAGTAAATGGTATGTTAGTTGGCCAATCCATCTTGAAAATTTGTTAAGCCTCACAGACTAGACGGACCATAACGCTTAAAACCCATAAAATGGAAAATTAACATGTACAGTTAGAAGTAAATCTAGCAATATGCATGTAATTACAGTAGCATTAAGCCACAAAAAGTGTTCATAGAGGGCCAAAGTCAATAAAATTCACAGGTTAGTATTTCTTTCCATCAGGTAGAAGAAAAGGAAAGGGAAACTTCTTTAACACAACATAGCATAGTCCTCAGAAGATAAAGTGTCCGAACTTCACCATGCATACTGCATTTGCAATTTATTGACTAAGTAGTAAACTAGTTAATGTTTACCTCCAGACTAGATTTATATTGAAAACTGCCAAGTTTATGATCACTAAAAAGAGCTTCAACTAGTAGGTGTTCAATACAAAGACATCGCATTACATTAGCAGAGTTAACAATTATGGGTAAGACAACAGTAAAAGGGCATACCAACATCCACAAGCTGTCAGCTTCTTCAACTGACACTTTTGTTAATGCAATTCTCACTAGTTGGAAGATGGATGACAAATCAGCCTTATTTGGAAAAGAAATATCTCTAGTAAACCCTCTTGTTTCAATTGATGCCCTCAGAAGCCACAACTTTGAGGAATCTGAATATTTTCCACCACAAAGCTTTTCTGCAAGTTTTTGAGCTTCATCCACTCTCCCAAGCTGCAAGTAAAATGAAACATAATCGCTAGCAAGATCCTCAGTCATGCATCCCAGTGCCTCAGCCTTTTCAAACACCATTAAAAGACGTGAAATACAATCTTCGGAATGGTTAGGCAGTCCAGGGCTTAGCTTTCCTTCCGAGGTATCAATAACATCAATCAAAAACTTTGTATATACTTTAAACATCTCGGGAGAGGACACAATTTCCAAAGCCTCCTCATAAACCTACAATAGATGGAGCACAGAGAGCAATCAACAGACAATATTCCAAGAAACAATAGCAAAGGCTCATCTAATGTATGCACGTAGCGATTCAGTATAATAAGAGCCCATTAGTTAGGGTCACTTGTTAAAGCATTTCACCAGTATCACAGGAACATACCTGAATTGCATTTTCTAATTCAGGAGACATCCTACCCTGCACACTTCTAAGATCAGTACCATCAATTTGACGTCTTGCAAGCCAATCCCAATACTCTGGATCTTTTGAGAAGTCCCTCTTCATCTCACTTAATATCTTCTCATACATGTCCCTGGAATTCGCAAAGTCTATAGCTTCCAATATCTCCAATAACCGCAGTCTCAACCCAAAACTAGAAGGGAGAGCTTCAACTGCTCCATTATAGACAGTCTGAAGAATGCTCAACCCTTGTTCCCGAAATAAATCATTTTTCTTTTCCAACTCGTTATCAACATTTGATCCATCATCTTTAGCTCTCTCGTCAGTGAGTGACATAAACAAATCCTTATTCTCCTCCCTCCACTGCTTCTCATCAGAAGCTCTAGAATCAAGCACAAAACTACCCTTAGCCTCTCCAAGTGCAACCTTTCTAGCTTTTAATTTATTGAGATACGTAAGTTCCATCCTAAGATACTCCACCCAAAGATCCTCAGAATTCGGACACACCCTCAAACCATTCTGCATAAGAGCACGAGCACCCATCACATTTAAGTTATGATCAAACTCCCAAGCTGCTGCGTATATCCACACCCCAGCAACCTTTGGATGCAGCCTAATGACATCAGCAAGTACCTGTAAATCACACAACATAACACCCCAACCAAAAAAAAGTCATTGTAAAAACCAACACTAACTCGTAAATTCAAACTGAACAAGCTCCAAAAAGCCTAAACTTCACTCAAACTTACTTTCTTCATACGCCCATTTCTACGCTCTCTACAAAATTCCAAGTACCGAAACCAGAGCTCGATATCTCCCTTAAATCTCATAACCGCCATGCGATATATTTCCACAATTCTAGAAACGCCGGAAAAATCGGAAACAGACATCTTCATCTTCTTGTTTCCTTTCCTCTTGAGCTCACGAGCCACTGACTTTTTGCGGAAGCGGCGGAGATTGTCGAGCTGAGTCTCGTAATCAATGTAGGCCAAGAAGTCCTGTTTTATCGGACTTGGTCGCTTCAATCTGTACTCGAACTTCCGTCTCCTTTTTACGATCTCAGCTATCTCCCGTCGCGTAAAGAGGCCGCGACGCTCCAGGTCGTCGAGCTCGTCGACCATGCGCTCCAACCGGAATTGGACGGTATCCGCCATTGTGGGAGTTCGGTGAGCTGACTCGGGGGAACTTGATGAAGGGTTTAACGCTTTCAGAGAGAACACCGAGCTTTAGGGTTTAGGGTGGAAAACGAAGAGAAGATGAGGACCAAATTACAAATAAAAATTGGGCTTACAGGCCTAAGTTCAACAGTGATTACATTTTGAGTCCAGGCCCATTTTCAAACTTATGTTATAGAAATAAAATCTTGAACTTGAAGAAGTAAATTTTCTACTGAAATTATTAAGCAATAAGCATTGCATATAATCGCCAAAGTTAAAATATAATTATGTTGAATTGAGGAACAAATCTTATCAGTGTTTTGAAAGAATGCATGTGTAATTTTTATTTTATTGTAATAATAAAAATATTAAATTTATTAAATCAAAATGAATTTTTGTTTATAAATTAATTATATAATTATTATTAATAGTTATCATTATCATCACTCAGTCCGAAATTCCACAATAAAGCAAGGTTTGTAGAGGTCTGATAGTACGCAACCTTACTCTTACATAGTAGAGAGGTTATTTGTTGGGCCCCGATTCTTTTTCTTACTAAATAAGCATGTGTTCAGTTTATTTTGAGGTTGAGTTTGATTAATTTGTTTTGGTTAGGATTTAATTAGAATGTCTATGGGTAGAGGAGTTTATTTCTTAGATTGATGGAATTAAAAGGAGAAATTAAGATTAAGTTAAAGGAACAAGATTGTATAAGGACAATTTGGGAAGATCACTTAGGTTGTTAAAGGTTAAGGCTTATAAGGAGGGGTATTTAGGTTATTTTAGCTTCTTTTGGAAGAAAGAAGGAAAGAAAAGCCTTGTTTTGTCTTGTTTGAAAGAAGACAACGAATTTTACAAGAAAAAGAAAGGGAGAGTTTCGATTGAGAGTGAAGAGAAGAAGAGAAGAAGAAGAGATTAGGGTTTCATCTTTCCTTGCTTTAGAAAAGTGTTTTTGAAAGTTTTACAAGAAGGAAAAAGAAAGGGGAAGGTTTAATCTTCCATTAGAGACAAGAAGCAAATTTCGTGGGTGGAGTTTCAAG
>JAOQML010000002.1:13985573-14003578 GCA_027568935.1 Erythroxylum urbanii
TACCATTTATGCTTAGGGTTGTTGGGAGGCGGTGGTGGACGGCTTGGGGGGGAGGTTTGGTCGAAGGTTTGGAAGTTAAACGTTCCGCCTAAGGTGAAAGATTTTGTGTGGCGAGCTTGTCGTAACGTCTTACCGACTCGGGACAATTTACGAAGTAGGGGAGTGGAGGTCTCGAGTTCTTGTTTATGGTGCGGTAATGATGAGGGAGTGAGTCATGTGCTTCTTTATTGTGAGTTCGTGGCAGATGTATGGAGGCGTATTAGGGTGGAGGTGGAGCAAGCTAACCTTTCTTTTAGTAATTTTTTTTTGCAGGTTTGTATTGCCAAAGGCATGGAGGTGGCAGAGAACTATGCAACGGTGGCGTCGAAATTATGGTTCGCCCATAATTAGTTGTTGTGGTCTCAAAAGAACATTTCGGCCGAGGAGATTGCTGGTTCGGCGTTAGCATGGTTGCGGGAGTGGAAGGCATGCCAGGCAGTCACTTCCCCAGCGATAGCAGTTGGTCCAGTTCCTGGCGTCGGATCTCAGCAACGGGTGGTAGTCCGAAATAATTTGAATGTTAACTGGTTTTGTTTTGTGGACGGGGCCAGTTTTCAAGCTTTTGATTATGTGGGTTATGGTTTTGTTGTGGAAGACTTTGAAGGTCATTTTCAAAAAGTTGTTTCAGGTTTTGGTGAAGGTAATGGTGCGCCCGCTCTTGTCGAGGCACTTGCTCTTCGTCACTGTATCTCATTTGCCTGTGATCATCTCCCCTATAATGGTTGCATTCTTACCGATTGTCTTGCGGTGGTGGAGGCACTAAAGGATCCAGCTCCTGATAATTCTGGTTTTGGAATTATTTTATCGGATTGTAAAGCTCTTTTAGATTTCCGAGTTGATATTAGCATCCAATGGGTCAGGAGGCAAGTGAATGGAGCGGCTCATAGCTTAGCTAGAGCTTCTACTACTTATGCTCGTTTCCATGTTTGGGAGGTCATCCCATCTTTTTTGTTGGACTTTTATTGAGTTATTGAGGTTGATTCTTCTTTAAAAAAAAAAAAGTATTGACTGAAGTAATTATATCACAATTAATTTCAGTTTATTTTATTTTAAAAAAAGAAAAAGAAGTTGACAATCTAATTTTAGGGTTTTTTATGATATATATTAGGTATCTCAGCTTCGTCAGACTAATCCTAAGCCCTTAAGACCTCACCTAAGAGTCCTAAAAGTGGTAAATCTGGAACCTCAAAGTCCCTCAAGTTCTTACATAGCCTGTACACTTCTGCGCACAAGCAGTCTTCACATACTGATTGGTCAGCTGCTGATTAATCACTACTCCCCAGTCAACATCAGGTTCCTATCAGCTCCAGATTCCCAGTAGTTCCAAACTCTCACACTGTCGCTAGAAGTGAGACGTCCGCAATTAATCTGACTGAGGAGCATTCCCAGGAGGCTAGAGGATTATCAACAGGAAAAATTCCCCCTTCCTCTCTTTGGTGACACGAACTCAAGACCTCCTACAAAGGAGAGACTTAAGTTATTAGTATATTTTTTCCCCCTCATGACACTATCCTTACAATCAAGAGAGAAAAAGGTAAGATTGGACTGAAGTTAGTCAATCTATATTTTTTGGGTCATGTAAATGCCAAAAATATAGGTGCTTCACGACTATCAAAGGTAAGTTGATCGTCCTTAGTAAGTGCATCTTATAATTTACCAATGTCTCATAGCCAAACATTGTCCATGTTTTTGGTTCACAAAAATCGTGTTTTGTTAATTGAACCATATACAACATTACTTATTGGTTATCTTTAAAAAAAAATCACTTATTTGTTAAATAAATGTCCAAATTTAACCAAAGCCTTGAAAATCAAAATTTCTAAAGTACAAATTTTGCTTAATAAACTTAGAAAACTTCTTTAAAATAAAAATTTTTAGTAAATTTTTTAAGTGAATAAATATTTAAACAATGTAAAGGATTTACATCAATTAGCAAATTAGTTAAAAAATTCATAAATAACTGATCAAACTTTACATACAAATTGTTCATTATTCAAATTATGAAAAATTATTTTCAAACTTTATGAGACATGTATAGCTTGAGGTTTGGCATATAAAATTAAGAGTAATAATAAATATAGCCTATCAAAGCGTTAATCAATCATATCTTTGCAACTCTTTAATCTTTAAGCTTTAAATCTTTTATTTCATTTTCATATTTCCCTTTCAAGTTTAAGAGAACATTTAGTTGTTAATTCAAAAATAAAATTATCTATATAGAGAGATTTAATTAGTATTAAATATTCTCTAGCTGAAAAAACAAAAATCAACAACTAACACGAATCAAATTAGATAACGTAAAAGGCTCTCTTAAATTGGAATTAAGAAAGAATAGAGGTAGGATAGCATATTCATAATTTATATACTTTAAACTTCCGCCTTGTTAGAATTATCAAGTTAGATTTTTGTATAGATGGATTCTATTTGGAAGCAAATAAGCATTCATGGCTATACCTTGGAGCAAAAATTATGATAACATAACCGAGAAAGCTAAAATGTATTGTTTCAAAGTCTGAGGCCTATATTGTATTCTTTGTTCATACATTGCATTACTTAATTTCAACCCAGAGTGAGCTCCAAAGAGACCCCATTCATACTTGAACAGTTAGATCTTCCCTCCTCATTTGAGTTGAGTGACAAATATCTCCTGTCACCGTTTAATCTATCCTCAATTTTAGCCAAGTCTTCTAATGTCAAACTATTTTTATGACCATTGGCACCATCCTGAAGCATAAGATTAAATGGTATGTTTAGACCCATCAAATATTCATTTTTTTCCTACTCTAGGATGCTCGTGATAATTCATGAATCACCTTGTATGTAATCAGGCTATTGACTACATTCTTGAAGTTGATATAGGAATCAGGCTCATTTTCCCATCCTTTACATGTCATATATTCATCAGAGGATGGCTTCTTCTCTCCTTTAGTAATTCGTGTTTCTTGCTTCATCACTTCTCTGCAAAGACACCTTATACTTTAGTTACTACAGTACTGAAGATACCACATAAAAACGTATATGTCCTTATTCTGACCAAATATAAATATATATAAATCCCCACTAAAAACCGAGAATAAACAGAAAGATGACAAAGAGTACAATTAAGAGCATGAAATGATTATAGAAGGAAGGAAAAACAACATCCACTCATGATTGTGAAACTTGACTACTTCACGATTGATGCTTTTAGTTCACAAATATTCAATACTAGCTCTAATCTATCGTAACGATTGTTGGACAATTTCTATTATATATCTCCATAATAATGTTTTATTCTTCTCCTTCAAATTGTTATATTTCTCTCCATATATATTATATGCAGTGATAAATCATATACTTGACAAAGAAAACTATGATGATATACTTGGTTAAAAGTTTTGAACCTCTGTGTTGGGATGCTGCTAGTAGTCTTGAGAGAAAGCTCGCAGTTGAGAGCACAAACTTCACGTTGAGGACAAGCGAGTACATTGTTGTTCAATTGTTTGTCTTCTAATTGATGATTTTGTTGGTGGCACATTGTATCCATCTGTGACAACTTGCTTTTTTGCAGAAATTGGACAACCATCTTTTCCTCCTTCTTTATTGCCACAGCCGTTTCTGCAAGATGCATAATAATTAAACATATGCAAGAAAAGAAAACCATGTTTTTATCCAATAATACAAATAAAAAAAAGAGAAATCTCCATAGTTGATGTAGACAGAAGTTGAGGGTGTACTTTAGTTCTAAGACAAAGTTCAATGCCTAAGTCAAATTTACGTCCTTAAGTATTATAAAAAAAAGAGAAGTTTATGAGCATAAGGTACGTAGCTAGTCATTTTGATTTATTTTTTTAAGTGTTTCTATTCCAAAAGTTATTAGGAGTATTATTGAAACTAATTAATACTCCAATAAAGTTATAGTATAAATCCTCTTCTATCAATTTCTATACTTAATTAAATAAATCAATACCAACGTAACCATAAAATATAATCTCGAATATGTTGCTATCTAAGATGTTAATATTTATTTAAAAAACTATAAATAAATATAAAATATAATCCTGAATATGTAGCTATCTTCTATTACTCTGGAACTTAGTTAATTGATTAGAAACTATCATGTATATTAAAAATAACTATAAATAAATATTGATCATAAGAGTTCAATGAGACATTGTCTATGGATTGAAAAGGTACCTAACTTGAATACGGTGTTCAATTTTCTTCAAGAATTGTTTATATATACATCAATTTAAGTATTTATTTATTGTGTGAATTATCTTTTTAATGTAGAAGCATAATTAAATTTAGTAATTTGATAAAAGAGAAAATTAAAAATTAGTTTATCAAAATATTTTAATATGATTTTGAAACCTTATCATTGTCCATTGGATGAGAACACCTACACCAATATGGAACTTGTGCCCTTATGTGGGGATTAATAATTGTCTTGTATATGTAACTTATCCTTTAAATAACAATTTTAGAAGATATTTGATTGTAATTTTGAAAGAAGGTAGGAAAATAATTGCCCAGAAAACTCTTGTTTGTCTACCATCTTCACTTGATATGGTTTTTGTTTACCCCATAACACTTAGTATAAGTGCAAATTGCAGTTTTGGTTGTCCTGATCTCAACCAAGTACCAATTTTTCTTTCATTTGTGAAAATTCCTCGGTTAACTCAATCGAAAAGCAAAACGTTTTTCTTCTCCTTTCCCATTTTTGTCCACAGAGACTGCGACAATAAATTTGCCAGGATATGTATGCATACCTTGTATCATCTGCTCATGCTTCATCCCCCTGTACATCTGTTCACAGCAAGCTTAAAGGTTATAAAACATTGCTCTTCAGGCACCCAAAATATATATACTTAAGGCCACAATTAATTCAGTGTTTTCTGTTTCAAGCAAATTACTATCAGAACCTGCAGATGGCTCTTTACGTGAGAGATGGTCAAGCCCTTCACATCCATTATCTGCAAAATAACCTTAGGAGTAGCTCCTACACGCAATTCAAAAACATGTAACTGCAACATGGAGTACTGATACAATTTCAGAAAAAAAGATGCAACTTTTCAACACCTTTTATCACTCTATTTCTGCAATCTGATGACCAATTTCATATACGGCAAGCAAAGAGAAAAGAAAAGCAGTATCTCTATATCTATACCTACAGATTCTATCATAAAGAACACATAATGGAGAAAGTTGGCCAGCTTACTCTCTTCTCCACCGAGCCTTTCCACTGCATGAACAAAACACTGGTGAAGATCAGGAGTCCATCGAAGCCGAGGCATTTTTGATCGAACGTAAGGCCTGACCAAGGGAGATTTGAAGCTTCTCTCTGGCAAATTATTCACAAAACCCCCTCTAACAACTCTCATATTCATATTTGACTGCAAACTATCCCCATCACCATTGTCGAGAGAAGAGGATAGAGACCCTTTGGAACTAAGAGAACTATTCTCCCCATGAACTTTCCCCATCTTCTCCTGAGAGAAAGAGAGTGTAATTGAAAATTTAAAGGTAAACAATAATGTTATAGTAAAGACAGAAGAGGAAGAGAGTAGATTGCAGAGGGCGAGTCAGAGACTCAGTTGTCCGGATGTGCAGTACTGTGCAGCTTTTCTTCACTGTCCTTTTAAGGCCAGTAGTCCACTGGAGTTGCGATTGTAAAAAGAAAAACTTGTACACTGAATTTCAGACTTTGGGTTTTGGTTCAAACATATGTTCATGATTGGATGAAAATGAAAGGGTTGGATGATGGTATCATTTTAGGCAAAACATTCTTTGACCGTTTCGGGACATTCTTACTCAGTCTAAGATCGCGTGAAATTATCTTTGGTCCTAAACATGTACATCTATAGCCATATATTTCCTACTAAAATTCTATATTTTATCAAAAAATGAATTATTATAAGTTTTCAGTTTAATATTCAATCAATTTTTATTACTAAAAATACAAATAAAAGATGAATGGATCAAATTTTCAAATAATAAATACATTATTTTCATTTAAATTGAAAGTTTTTAAAAATTGCTTTTTTTTTTTGGTTTTTCAAGTAAAGTAAATCTTAATTGCTTGCTTCACAGCAAATCACAATATTCTTCCTCTGAGGTCATCTTTTGTCGAAAGGGACAAAAGAAAGGCTCTCAAAATAGCAAACTGAGCTCCAGCAATTCTCAGGCCAAATTCCCTCGCCAGTTACCTATAACGAACGTCATAACAATAAAATAATAATAAAATAATAATTTAAATTAAAACGTCCAAAGCCATTTGCTAGGAAACAAAGCAAAACCCCGTACCCTTCAAGTTGGATTAAGATACTCTGTAATCACTTATCTACTCTGTTTCATGCGATCTCATTCGTACATATTTTTAAGTCGCACATAAGTCTTATATATTTATATGATTGAGATTGTGTGAAATAGAGTTAGTATAAAGTAGTGAGTACGAAGATGTGGCTACTTGCAATTTTGGCTTGAATCTAAAAGAGACATCGATTGGACACACACGTGACATAAGCGCTTGCATGAACTAAAGGAAACATACCCAATAAGCAAAACTACCACTTTTCTCTGTACAAGTTTGAAACGTTCACCCTTTTTTGAACCCATTAAATGACTTCCCTCTTTTCTGCCAGAAATTTTTACTCAAATCACCCAACCGCAGAGACTTTTACAAACCTGTTCACACTGGAAGACAGATTTAGCACTTCCTAGACCATTCTCATGGCAACAAGACAGATTTAGCACTTCCTAGACCATGGTCATGGCAACACATGTTGCCATGTAACGTGCTTGCGTCTCGAGCCAGGTCTCATCCAATGAAACGAAGCGTAGGCTGGTTAATTAACTAATATAGTTTGCTACCGATTCTATCCTGGTGGAATATTAATGTTCCAGTTAGAGGGTAGAGGCGGGTATGGAAATTTATGGTGTTCCAGATTCGGACAAATTGGGTGAAACAGACTTTGAATGTCAGGACATACCCATTGCTGAAAAGAGGTTGAAGAATTCAGTAGACGGTTTCAAAATGGGGAATATTCTTTGGATGGACTTGCCAGAACTATGGACAAGTGTTTTCTGATACCGTAAGCACATAATCGAAAAAGGTGGAAGCCAAACTCGCCTAGATTTTCGAGACCCTTCAAATGTTCAATTCGATATCTATGGAGACGATTTAGAATAATCCTGAGGTTTCTTCTGATGTAGCCTTTTGGATGCATGTTCGTCAAGCATTAAATAGATCGTTGAATGCTTCGGACTCTCGTCCGGATCTTGTTTACTGCATTTGTTCTCACCATTTACCATCTCATTTCTTCTTTCCAAGAAGATAAATTTCACCATGAAAATATATGTTCTTTTTAATCTTTAAATATGTTCCAAGAGTCCAAAAGACCGATAAAACCGACAGAACAATGCTTCTACGAGCATTTAGATTATTGATTTCGAGCATTTAGATTATACATAGCTTTATCTCTGCTAATTAAGAATAAAGCTACCGGCGTATCAATAAAATTTTCTGTAGTTGTAACATAAGGTGAGCTATACTGAATTTGGTGTATTGATTGTTTCTTGGTAAATCTTTCTTTCAAGTTCATAAATCAATCATATTGCAGTAAAAGTAATAGACATATTAGACTATTATTTAATTTAATATTATTTTTATCAAATTGACAAAGACGCAATTGCCTTTCATAATTTAATTCTTTATTATTTTAAATTATAAAAATAACTTATAAATTAAAAAAACTTTAGGAAAAATTCTTCTTTGGAACATTTAGAAATTATTTATTAATTCATGGCCTTAACGTGATTAAATGTTACACTTATGAGGATATCTATACGAATATGTTTGTCTCTATTTTTATTTTTATTTTTGTTTTAAAATTTAGTAAAAAATATGTTTGTTTGAGGTTTTCGTTTTTTGTTTTAGTTTCTTCAATTTTCAAAAATTATGAAATCATAAAAAATGGTCTTTGTTTTCTCTTTCTAATTTTTTATAATCTGATTTATTGTCAACTAAATATATATTATTTAATTAGTCACTTATTAGTAAAGATTATGACTAATTTAATATTATTTAATTTTTGTAATGAAACTTAAAGATCCAAAAATTGTTGGAGTAGGACTTGATGCTCTTCCTGTTTTCTATATAAATTAGAGCATTGAATAAGGTACAACATAAATTTTGGTTATGCTCTTTGACGCAACTACTACAACAAAATATGGAGTTTTTAGACATAAAAGATGATATTTTTAGACACTTTTTTGCATCATAAAAATAAATTTAGACTCTTTATCAAGCATAAAAAAAAACAAGTGTTAAAAAATATTTTCGACGATTTTTAGACAAATAAATGCATCGAGAAAACATAGATTTTTTACGCATCTAAATGTCAAAAATCTAAGCGTCAGAAATCTATTTACACAGATGCATCGAAAACATACATTTTCGACGATAGTTTTAGACACATAAATGTTATTTCGAAGCTTTGTGTAAGCATTTAGATACTTTTCTCTGTCGATATTTTTCAATTTTAGACAATTTTTTTGTCGAAAAACTCCACCATTTTTTAGTAAAAGTAAGCTTACAATTTGCTTTGTTCATCATTTTTAAGATCATTCACATGCATATTATTATAATGAATTTTACAAATTAATCTAAAATATGTATCTGCATATTATTATAATAAATTAACACTTTTGTTAATAAATATTATGTTGCACAGATTTATATGTATATAATAGCATAAATTAGCTGAAAAACTGTCATTAAAATATAAATGTATAGAGTACACAGATTTATATGTAGTTGCTCTCCCAAATAACGAAAGTAGCTAAATCGATTTTTCACATATATGTCCATAACTAATTTGTGCCAAAGAAACCTCCCAAATATGAGGTTTGTTTTCTGTAACAAACCTCATAAACCTTTTGCACATGACAACACTATCCTCCTCTGTTGATGGCACTCTTAAATTAAAAGGAGCAACTCATTAAACCCATCCATCGTGATTCTTTCTATCTCCTTCTGATATTAAAATACCTTTTCTTAACGTGCCAACAAATTTGGAAGTTTAGTTTCTCCATTCAAGTGATTGTCTAAAGCATTCAAAATTATGAGCCTTATAGCATAATTTCTTCTGGTTCAATTGTTGGTCCTGAATAAGTTGAAGATTCAAAACCTGCATTTCAGATTCAATCCAGAAAAAGAAAAGTTACTGTTCGTGTCTAGCACAACACACTGCATATGTAACAGGCCACTCACCATTGATCTAACTTCTATTTTGCACATTAAGAGAAGATTTCAGCACTAGAGTAACATAAGAAGGAGATAACAAAGAATCTCGGTGGATGTGCTCAACTAAACTAATGTCAAACATTGATATTAGTTGTGTAAAGAAACATACTTTGACATCACGATGAAGTATGTGGTTGGCATGCAAGTACTCAAGTACCATTAGGAGTTGAGTCAGCCAGCAGTAGAGTTTTTCCTAATGTAGTCAAGTGTAAAACACGATTGAGAAAAGTTAAATTTGTAAGAGAAGAGGTTTTAAGGCTTAAAAGGTTCAACTAGTATTATATTGTCATAAAATCAATTAAAGATTGAATAAAATTGAAGAATTTGAAATATGATTGAAAGAGATTGTCTTTATTCAACAAAAATTTTAAATTTTAATTGAAAATAAGACTGTTAAATAGAAACTAAGTAGTTTATTTTAGTTTATAAAAAATTATTGGTTTACAAAAATTGATCAATTAATTAATAAGTTGATCAATTTTTAACACCAAGGATTATTAAAGTAAATCGAATCAAAAAGTTAAAAATCGAACTGAAAAAGTGGCTAATTTAAGGTTTTCACATTTCAACCAACCGAATTAGTTCAATTTTTAATCGTTAATAATCTCTACTTATAAGTATCTTATATCATATCTCCGCAAGATGATCATGCTACCATTGGAACAATGATTTAGTAATAAAATTCTACAAGATTCTTTTTAGCATTTATTTAAACCTTACAACTTTTATTTCAATTATCATCATCATTAACAGGAATAGCCTAAATACATACTTTGATTTTTAATGAGACCGTTGTTCCTTTCATATGCCTAATGGCTCTAATATTTCACAATACATTATTGGTTGAACATGGTAAGGAATTATATCAAAAGAATTTTGTGATCCAAATAACTATTTCTATTATGAAAAATGTGTTATGGCTTGATTAGTAATTGATGATACATTAAGACCTCGTTAACTTAAAATAATACCATTTAAAGTTAAATATACATTAACTAGGACTTACTTTATTTTTGTTAAACCAAAGTTAAAATTCATATAACTTTGAACTCAAGTATTAATTCATACGTAGAATAATATATATTTTTAATAATTCATAAGTATAAGATATCTTAAATGCTAAACACTTTTAACACAATATGTATGCATTTAGAATATTGAAGTTTAGTAACTTTTGAATTTATCTCTATAGATCTTTGTTTTCAAAATTTAAATTGTTACCTTTTCAAATTCTATTGAGAGTTGTTTTTTAGTTATCATATCTTTAATAAATGAAAATATGAATTATTATTCCCTATGAGTAGATGTCATCTATATAGTCCCACTAAAGAAGACAAATACTCTCAGTAACCTTCTTATAAATATAATGTATCCATATTCATTTTCAAAAGAAGCTCTTTGATTTCATTATAAAAGTGAACTTACAACTTCTTTTAACCTTTTGGCAATATATCAAATGTACCAGGCAAAGACACTAATTCTATTAAAATGTGCCGTTATGATATTTAAACTATTTCAAACTTTATCTTACTCTCATTACTCATTTTGAGAACCATTCTCCTATATAATTATGTATTGAAGTAAACATTATGTTCAATAAGGCTTATAAGATTATATATTGAAGTAAACATTCTGTTCAATAAGGTTTAGAAGATTATACCCAACATTTTAGATATCTCATAATTTTTTTATTATCCAATCTTAGTAGAATGCCAAAAAACACACTAGTGGATTGGGCCAATCCTACAGACACTAGCTCAGGCCTTTATTCCTTTTATGTTGTTCCCTTTGTTATTTCTCACCACTCAGACGATCTTGTATATTGTTATAGTTGGATGTCCTTTTCAGTACTGTACAGCTAGCATTGTAATATTGTTAGTTTTCTATTTCTGTGATTCTAGGAGTAATAGCCAATAGAAAAGAGTAAAAAGTAGTATAAATAGAGTCATTTACATACAAAAACAAATGAAGAAAAATATTGTTTTCTTCATTGTTCTTCACCTACCATTTCTAGCATGGTATCAAAGCAACAAATCTAATTCTTCTACCCTAGCCTACAAATGTCAACTACAGTCGAGAACAGTGACTCTAATGCCATAAATATGCCCACATCAAATGAATATGAACCCTACTCTATCATTAACACTGAAAATCCTAGTATTGTGCTTGTCACCACACCATTTAACGATAACAACTACATCACCTAGAGTAAGTTCATGACCATAGCTTTGTGTGCCAAAGACAAGCTATCCTTCATAGATGGAACCTGCATCATGCCCACAAAAGATCCGATTTTGTTAGCAAAATGGAAGAGACCATATAGCATGGTAAAGTCATCGATTCTCAATGCCATGATTAAAGAATTAGGTGATGCTTTTTTATCCTTTACTACAGCTAGGGAACTTTGGGTAGAATTGCAAGAGAGGTTCGGTGAAGTTAATAGGCCATTATTGTACAAAATAAAAAGGGAGATAAGCTCTCTTAAACAAGGCACCTTAATAGTTTCTACTTATTATACTAAGCTTAAAAAATTATGGGATGATTTGTCAAGTTAAGTCCTATTCCTATGTGTACTTATGATGCTTCCAAGGCTATCACGACTAAGGAAAATGCTCACAAACTTGTGCAATTTTTAATTGGTCTAAACGATGAGTTTGAGCACGTTGTTAACCAAATTATATTAATAGAGTCATTACCTACAGTGAATAAAGCTTTTTCTATGCTACAAACTGTTGAAAGACAAAGAGTAGTGAATTCTACCATTACTCCTAACATGGCAATGCTAGCTAAGCAGTCAAATGGCATGAAGAAAGGTGGGAGAAGTAATAATAGTTCGAGCAAAGGACCTTATCTCAAAAAGGAGGATAAGTACTGTGAAAAGTGCAAAAAGAATGGGCATACCTTGGAGACTTGCTTCAAAATTCATGGGATCCCCGACTAGTACAAAGAGCTTATTGCACAAAGGGAGAAAGGAAAGGCAAATATGGCACAGTTAGCTAATAGTCTAGCATATACCATACAAGAGAAAAATGAAGAAAACTCATTGAATGGGCAAATACCCTCCAATCTTGCCAATTTCATTTAACAAGAAATAAGTAAGGCTATCAAAGGAAAAACTACTAGGGAGGTAAAATATTCAGGGCTTCAAAATTACGCAGGTAATACTACACATTCTGTGAACACAGCATTCAATAATATTGACTCTTGGCTTATTAATTCTAGTGCATCTACACACATGACAGCAGATCTTAGTCTTTGCACTAAATATGTTGCTAATAATGCTTATGATCCTGTTACTTTACCTTATGGAACTAAGCAAAAAGTTGCTCATGTTGGTCAGACATATATGGCAGACATATTCTCTCTTAGAGAAATTCTACATGTACCTAATTTCTTCAAGAATCTGCTATCTATTAATAAACTCACTACTCAGAATGAAGTTGTTGCGGTGTTTATCTATAACAAGTTGTTTTTACAGGACCTTCGGACTAATGATGTCATAGCTATTATCAAGGCAATGAATGGATTGTATCAGCTAGATTCAGACACTCTCCTAACTCCAAACAGCCTAAAAGGTCCCTCTTTAGAATTCTACAAGATTGAGAATGTTGCTTTTAATGTTTCTGTGAATTTTGATGTGTGGAATTCTAGACTAGGGCATGTATCCAAAGAAAAATTGTAGCACATTAATGAAATAAATGTTTCTGTTCCAATCAAACATGAACGTCAAGTGTGTCCTTTGGCTAAACAGTATAGAAAACCTAACCCCTAAGCATGAAATACATACACAAAGGCCTTTTGAGATCATACATGTAGACTTATGGGGACCCTACAATATTGTCACTATGGGTGGTTCACATTACTTCCTCACCATTGTGGATGATTACACAAGAGCAACCTAGACCTTTATTCTAAGACACAAACAGCAGACACTACAAACCATTGTGTAGTTTCTTAAATCCACTAAGAGACAGTTGGACACTAGAATATTAAAAATACATACTGATAATGGAAGGGAGTTCATTAATCATGAATGTAACAACATTTTCACAGAGATGGGAATTCAACACCAAAAGAGTACTCCCTACATACCTCAACAGAATGGGGTAGTGGAAGTTAAGCACAAACACTTACTACAGATTACTTGGGCCCTACTTTTCAAAGCCAAATTACCTAGAGGTTATTGGGGAGAGGCACTCTTAACTGCTACATACTTGATAAATAGAATCCCAACCAAAGTCCTGGGTTGGATGAGCCCCTTCGAAAAACTGCACACAAAAAAACCAAACTATGAACATCTCAAAATTTTTTGTTACCTTTGTTTTGTATTGGATAAAACACCAAATAGAATAAAATTGGATCCTAGGTCAAAAAGGTGCATTTTTCTTGGATACATGCCAGATTACAAGGCCTATAGAGTGTTGGATTTAGATACAAAGATAGTATTTGTATTAAGGGATGTTATATTTTATGAGGATGTTTTTCCTTTAACAGAAAGGGTTACCAGCACCACACAAAACCTAGATCCTTTGTTCATAAGTAGCTTAACTGATAAAGGCACAGAATATCCTACACAAATACTAACAATGGAAACTACACAACCTACTAAACAAAGAGACAACAATCCAATATAAACATCATAGGACCAACAAAGTTCCCAACCATCCGATTACCTTATATCTGACAACCTACCAAACCAAAACACATTACCTACTACTCCCTTACAAAGAAAAAGCAACAGAACCCATAAAACACCTAAATACCTGCAAGACTATGTCCACAAAACCACAACACATCAATCCATTCACTCCCTTGATCATGAAAATGTAACGTTGCAAGTTTGTTATCCTGCAGGAACAACTGAAGAAAGGTTAAAGGTGTTGAATATCAAACATAGCAATACCTACAACAACTTCATAGGTAATGTCTCTGAAATTTTTGAACCTTTATCTTACGATAATGCTAGTAGAGATGAAAGGAGGGTAAAGTCCATAAATGTGCAGATGTCTGCCTTAGAGAAAAATGGAACTTGGAAACTTACAGAATTACCTAAGGGGAAGAAGGCTATAGCTTCAAAATGGGTGTATAAAGTAAAGTACAAAGCAAACGGGACAGTGGACAAACTAAAATCCAAACTTGTGGCTAAGGGTTTTAGCCAAAGGGAAGGGGCTGACTACTCAGAGGTCTTCTCTGCAGTAGCAAAGGTTGTGAATATAAGAATATTCTTGGCATTGTTGCCTCTAGGCAATGGCCAATTCATTTATGCGACATCAATGATGCTTTTCTTCACGAATGTTTAGAAAAAAGAACTTTATATGCTACCCCCACAAGGTTACACTAAGGCCAAGGAGGGGCAGGTGTGCAAGCTAATAAAGTCTATCTATGGCTTGAAACAAGCTGGCAGGCAGTGGAACAAGGAATTATCTACGAAGCTATATTCCTTAGGATTCACAAAATCAAAGGCAGACTACTGTCTATTCACTAAGGGCATAGGAGATGATTTCATGGTAGTAATTGTTTATGTAGATGACATTTTGATGACAGGTACAAATAAAAAGCAGATAGAAACAATTAAGAAGGCATTAAATGCATAATTCACTATCAATGACCTGGGATATGCTAAATTCTTCTTAGGAACTGAAATAGCAATAGCAGAATAAGGGATGATACTTACTCAAAACAAGTACATCAGAGACATCTTGCAGGAGACCAACTTATTGAATTGCACGCCCTGTGCAACACCCATGGTTCCTGGAAACAAGTTAACCATTAAAGAAGGTGAGTTATTGGAGAAACCAAAAATGTATAGGAGATTAGTGGGAAGATTACAATACTTAGGCTTCATTAGACCTGACATTATGTATGTAACACAGCAGCTTAGTCAATTTATGAGTAACCCTAGACTAACACATTGGGAAGCTGCTAAACGAGTGCTAAAATACCTCAAAGGAACCCAGGATTTAGGAATTTTTTACCCAGTAGAAGAGAACCCTCACCTTATGGCCTATTCTGATTCGGATTGGGGAAGTTGTATCTTCACTCGACGATCCTTAACCGACTTTTGTGTGTTCCTCAGAAAATTTCCAATCTCCTGGAAAATAAAGAAACAAATGACAGTAAGTCATTTATTAGCTGAATTAGAGTACAGAAGCTTAGCGTCAACCACTTGCGAATTAAAATGGATAACATAGTTGCTTCAGGCGTTTTAGTTTAACAATCAAGTACCCATACCTTTATATTGCGATAACCAAGCCGCGATCTACATCTCCAAAACCTCGTCTTTCACGAGAGGACGAAGCACCTCGAGATCGACCTCCATTTGGTTTAAGATTGCGTGAACTTAGGGTTTCTACAACTAAAGCACGGGAGCATAAAAAAATAACTCGCGAATCTCTTTACGTAGCCACTGTGCATATGCGTGTTTTTGAGTCCTCTCAGTAAGCTCAGAGTCGTTTGCTCTCAACCGAAGCTCCAACTTGATGGGCGAGTGGTAAAATGCCTAAAAACACACAAGTGGATTGGGTCAATCTTACAGACACTAGCTTAGGCCTTTATTCCTTTTATGTTGTTCCCTTTGTTATTTCTCACCACTCAAACGGTCTTGTATATTGTTATAGTTGGATGTCCTTTTTAGTACTGTACAGCTAACATTGTAATATTGTTAGTTTTCTGTTTCGGTGATTTTAGGAGTAATAGCCAATAAAAAAGAGTATAAAGTAGTATAAATAGAGTCTTATACATACGAAAACAAATGAAGAAAAATATTGTTTTCTTCACTATTCTTCACCAACCATTTCCAACAAATCTAATTATAAACTTATTAGATAAGATATGCTTCAACTAAGTACTATATCCTAAATCATTAACTTTGACTTTAATGAGAGTCTTAACATTAAAAATTTTGTATGGAATCTTCCTAATTTGTTTGGATGAAATTATCAAAGGTAAGTTATTGTATAAGGAATAAACATAAAAGAAATAAATATTTTATTCTATAATATCTCATATTGTACATTTCTTCTTACATAAATTGATATTGTTATAGAATTTAATTATAGAGATATTCATTATAGAATCTCATTACCTGTAGATAACTAAGAAAATTTAATGTAAATATTACCACATCGATCTTATTACAATGCTTTGACATTCTCAAAGCCTTGCCTTTGATCATATGTAAATATATTGAACATTCTCAAAATTTATATTAGTATTGCATTTAGTATATATGATTATATTATATAAAGTCATTAGTAAATTTAATGAAATACAAGTATTCATCATTTTCTAAATTATTGTTATGTCAAATATATCATATGTATAAAATTTAACAATTCGATACAATAATTTTCCTTTCGTTAAAGGTTGGTTTGTTCATCCTTCAACCAACAAGTTCCATACAATATATGTATATATATCCTTGTATGTAACTTTATTATTTTCACTTTGGTGATTTAACTATTATAATATAAATGATATTTTTAGTTGTCTAACTTTGTTGTCTTTCAACTTATGTTAAGTATAACTTTCTCTTGATTTAACACATATAAATTGTTTGAATAAACTTAGATAAACTATTTTTAATCAACAATTTACTTTTTTATCATGTTTTGTAAATTGTTGTAATATTGAATCCAAATTTATTATCAAATACACAAAATATTAATTAGAAATATATGATCTCTATCATATCTAGTATTGACAAAAAAAAAGTCATGCAATTATTTTCTTCTAATGATAACTATTATCACATCTAAGCAAATGTCTTCAATTCCAATCCTTATCTACACTTTTAGTAAGCTAACTTAAATAGAACATTTCTTTCAGGATACTATACCTTTTAGCTCTACTTTATGCAATTGTTTGTGTTGTACTATCATAATGTTGATATCCATCTTATATGTTGCCTTTAAAGTATATGAGGCATTATTCAATTATAAAATGTTACCACATTTTGCATATATATGACATTAACACATTGCTCAAACTTTGAAACAAAATTCTCAATAAAGGATTACATAATAGATGTACAACTTTTATTTCTTTCTTTGAGAACTCTTCTTAAATTTATTTATGTATAAGAACTTTGGTTTATTACGATTTATTATCAGTTATATTAAATAACAGTAATTGACTACTCATAGCTTTACTACTATTTTAAAAAGATTATTTTAATCTCTCTAGTTGGCTATGATCTTATTTAAATTTAATTGATCTTAAGTTTGCTTCATAAATCAACTAGACTTAAATTAGATAAATAATAACGTTATTAATCACATTTAATATGAATCCTAAATTTATTAGGTAACAACTCTTTGTCAAAATATATCTTTTATATTATTTGTCACACTACCTTTAAATTCATACATTCATGTTCTAAACATGTACCTAGTGTTTTAATAAGGGAGTTAAATTTAAAGGATCTCATAGAACACGTAAAATGCATATCAAATTATATCAAACACATATAAAAACACGCAATTCAACGTGAAATATGATTAAATTATATCTATACAACATCAAGCCTTGGTTGATATTAGTTATTGATATAACATTTATAATATAAACAAGGTTTCTATCTCTTTAAAAATTAAACTAAATCATTGATTCCAAAGTAAATTAAATTCTTATTTCAAATTGAAATTAAAATTTTGTTTTATTTGAAAATAACTTTTAAATT
>JAOQML010000002.1:14009092-14022642 GCA_027568935.1 Erythroxylum urbanii
AATAATAACTATTATCATTATTTTAATACACACCAATTTAATTATCCAAAATTCACACTTTAATCACATTAAAAATTTACTTATACCCAAAAAAATGTCAATGAATGCATGTACAATTATTTCATGAATGACATCATTAGTCACGTGTATGTATAAGCCATATAATGCATGAAATGCATTTCTAAAGTCTCAATAAATTCTTATTTGTAAAACATTCTAGAGTTTTAACCCTAATCATGGGATTTTACATATGGAGTTCATAATTTTGATTAAAGAGTCCATGTATGTTATGAATGAATCTAACTATCTTGCCTCTAAGAAATTCCTTGAAGATGCTAATGAATGTTTATATAAGGACGTAGAGAAATTAAGCCTTAAAGAAAACAAGAACGATCACCAAAAAACCTTATAAAAATAAAATATTAAACCAATTGAGGGAATAAGAGGATGAGAAGCTTTTAATGGATTGAAAATTCAAGAAGAATCATACTCTAAATCAAATAATATGCAATTTTCAACAAAAGGTAATTACTCTTATTGTAGAAGTATATCATATGCTACTTTTATATTTCCACAAGTAAGCCCAATATTATTTTGAATATATGCTTATGTGCTAGATTTCAATCAAGCGCTAGGGAGTCCCATCTTCTAATCATTCAGCGTATACTTAGATAACTTTGTGGTACCTTATCATTAAGAATTTAATATCCTAAGGACATTTTTTATAATTTAGATGGCTATTAAAATTCAGATTCTATTAGTAGTCTCCTGCATAGGAAAAGCTTGTCTAACACTTATCAACTTTGAGGCAATGCATTAGTATTAATGTTTAGCAAGAAACAAATTTGGTCGCATAATTAACTATAAAAGTTGAATATGTGGTGGCTAATTGTTGTTGTGAATAAATTCTATAACTTAGACAACTTTGGGATTATGAAATAGATTTTACAAAATACCTATTATGTATAACAACACTAAATCTATACGCCTCGCAAAAAACATCGTTCAAAATTCAAGAATGAAGTATATAGAAATTAAATATCATTTAATTAGAGATCATATGCAAAATAAAGATATTAAGCTAGAATTTATTGACGCCTTACAATTAGATAATATTTTCACTAGACCAATAAGTGAAAATAGATTTTGCATAATTAGAAGAAAATTGGGTGTATTTAATGGAAATTCTATATGATAGATCACCTTACATAACTTAATTCCTTCTTAGTTCTTATCTAATTAATCTAATATGTGTTTTAATGTTTTAATATGATTTTTGAGATTGGTCCTTAAGTTTTTAGGTCACATTGGATAACCTATATTATAGTGTAGCCAACCAATTTCCCTATAAATCAACAATTTTTATGTTTAGTGATTTTTCATATTTTGGTCAATGCACTGGTCGACAACTTACATTGGTCAACCAATGTCTTTTAGTAGCTGACTTATATAACCATTTTTCAAAAAAAAAATTGTCTGCAATGAGTATATCATGCATTTGGTTGATTATATTGATTGATCAATGTATTTATATGGTTTAGCAATACAATCATGTTTTTTTTTAAAATTCACTCTCCCTCTCATTCATCAATACTTTCCCTCTCTTTTATAAAACTTACCTACGACACTACACTCCTCACACTATTTTCTTTTCATCACTGTCTCTCCATACTCCATCACTTTAATTCTCTCACTCTTTTATCAATCTCTTATGATTTACTCAAACTTCATAGAGCTTTTCGTTGATAATACCTTGCTCATCTCTAGTGGCATGTCACCTTCTTCAGTGAAATTTTAGGTGACTCAGAGGGTTAATTAGACCCTTTTACAGTTCTAGCAATAGTTCCATTATTCTCCTTCCTCAATTCATCAAGCCTTTTATAAGGTAAACCCTAACCTCTCCAATTTAGGGCTTTTAGGATTTTAGATACTTCTCTTCCAATTGATGCCTAATCCTTCATATTTTCATGTTATTAAACCTTGTTATACATTTAATTTCATCCAATTACATTTAGATTGCAAAAATTTTCAAATTTGAACATATTAAGGTTTTAGAATTGGGGATTTTTTTTAATATCTTATGTATTTTTTGTTAAATTTTCAAATTGATACTTTATTAGTGAAATTGAAGGTTGTATTTTAAGTTCTTCTAACTCCTAATTGCATGTTTAATTTTTATTAAATTTGACTTTTCGACATTTTAACTATTATAATTTGGCAATTTTTGGAATCACTCAAAATTGTGTAAATTGTTGTGAAATTGATGGTTAATTCCTAGAATTTGGAATATATTTGAGTTAGTTCCACATTAAATTTCATTAAAACTTATCAATTCATGACCAATGAAATAATTTCAACCTAGGTACATTTAAAGAAATCGAAAATGTTTTCAATTAGATATAATTATAAGTCACTTTCATAAAAATTGAAACTATTTTATTAAAAAAACTTTCAAGGTTTTTTAGTATTATATCATAATTAAATTCTTCATATTTATTAAATATTTCTCAAAATACCTTGATTTTGATTTTTTTTAGTCAATTATGCAAACTTCATGATTTAACCTACACTTTCTTATATAATTACACATTACTTGTTGTCATGAATGGGAAATTAAAGTTGGTGAGATTGGACTTTTAAGAATTTATTGAAGTGTTTTTCTTTTGTAAAGGGAGCTTAGTCCTTTAAATCACCAGTACCTATTATGTCTTAGATTTCTATTTATGTCCTTATAATAACTCACACATTTTATTCCTATGGCAAGAAGTAGAGGAAACTTCGCTCAAGTGTTCAAAACAATTACTTGAGGTAAGACTAACACCCACCCTTACTAAGACATGAAGGACTTTGGAAAGACCTCTAACTCCTCCCTCATAGAATCCTAGTTCTACTTATAAAGATGAGTACTTTAACATTTACTCTTCTCAATTTATTGATTATGCTTCATATGATTAAATGAAAACTTTGTCATTTTCCTATCATGTCCAAAATAATTTAAAGAATATAGCCTTATACAAATTTTCATTAATCAATGATGGGAATTTCTACTTACCAAGACTTGCTGCATAATCCCCAAAATATTTAGGTTGTTTTACTATAACCATTAGTCTCTAATAATCTAAAATAGTACTCACCTCTTCTATAAAGTCTAAGGTGCAGACATTGAACTAACTAGTGATCTCATTAATGAAATCTTTGGCATTCCTATACCTGAATATTATTCTTATTAAGATTGCCTTAATAAATATTATGTAATTCCATTTTCTATGTATACTTAATTTGAACCATCTTTGAATTATATTCTATGGTTGAAGTTATGAATAAACCTAATGATATTTTTGGTCTTAATGTTATTCCTAGATTTCATCATCTTTTCATTAAGGAAATCTTTGTTTCTTCTAGTGGCCATTTTATGATGATAGACATGATGAACTTTGATTTCTCTTTACCCTTACTTTAGGAGAGACCATTTATTTTTGTAACTTTATTTTTCATAATATAATGTATTTTAATAACACTAAGAAAAAGAAACAAAATATCTTATATACTATAATCCTTAGCCTCATATTCCAACATTTTCACATCAGTCCCACTAAAGATGAGATTGATCTAAATTTCTTCTTTGATTTTACTACCTTGAACTATATAGGTTACTAGTTAGTTGATGGTCATATGACTCGAACACTTTTATGACAGCAGCTACATCCTTAGTAGCCTATACCACTATATAGGGCTCTCCTATATAATGATTGTTCCAATGAGCCTCTACTTAGTCATAATATTGAGCTACCTAAAGATGATGAGACCATTACCTTATCACTATACCATATTTCTCCATTTGAAGCTCTTGTAGTAGCTATTAAGTATCATCTCACTCAACTTTAAGGCGAACTGATTCTTACAATGATGTTACTATGCACCATCTTTATGACTTAATCATTTGATTCAATCTTGCTTTCCTCTTTCGGGTAACTAGTTTTTTATGTATTAAAAAAAGTTGAAGAGAAATTTATTGATATTAGATTTAGGGGTATTATCATATATGTATCTTTTTTTACAGACTAGTGGACATGTTCAATAATTTGAAATATAATTTTATCATTTTAATTTGTACTTAATATTGCACTGAATTTTATCATGACTATAGGTATATTTTAAAAGTTTAAGTTTTAAATATTTTCATGCCTAAATTAAAGGAGAGTTAATTGTTTTTAATATATGTATGCATGATTTTATTATTGCTTCTTCTAATATCAAAAAATATTTTATCATCATAAAAGCAGAAGATTGTTTAATCAAGGAAGATTCTAATCAATTTTTTAATGCTAATAAAATATAAGTACTAATAATGAATTATATTTTTTATGAAAGTAATATGAGGGCAAATTGTACCCATGCATAAGTAAAGAGACTTTTCATAAAGAAGCTAAGGAAATTTGTGTCATTCGAAGTGAAGATCAAAGTGAAGGAAAAAGAAGATCAAGGCATATCAAAGTTACAAATAATTTGTAATTTTTATTATACTTTCACTTTGTCACTTTGATAATGTTAAAGCCTTACCATGCATAAAAATGCCATCATTTTAACTAATTGTATGCGTGTTTTTCATTCATAAAGAGAGATTTGAAGTGATTGAAATCATGATTTCGGCAGGATTGGTTGATTTATAGGGGATAGTGGTCAATCAATGTAGGTTAAAGTTGTCAAAATTGATGTACCAATATTTTGTCGTAATATTAGGTAATATTGATCAACCAATGAGCTAACTTGATAAACCAATATGACTAATTGATCAACCAATACTTAATAGCTAGAGAATCTTGTGCATTTACGGCACACTGATCAATTAATATACTATACTAATCGACTAATATCCTCCAAGTAACTAACTGTTTAATTGCTAGTTTTTGGCTTTAACAGCTAATTTAGGTCCCAAAATCATATTAATATATGTTTTCTCATTAGTTCTTGAATTGAAAAGAATCTAGGTGTTTTTGTACACATACTTATAAGATTTTTGAAGCATTTGAGTTTTCATTATCTCTTTTTTTTAATGAGTGAGCCATTTATGTTTATTAAAGTGATCCAATGATATATTTTAAGTCGTAGATTTTTTTGCGAGTAGGGTCACACTCCAGTTTGGAGAAAAATTGTAAAAAGATTTGCTTTTTACTTTTGAAAAATAAGAATGTTATAAGAAGCTTCCTTTTCCTATGTTGAAAGAAGAGACTTAAAAAAGATTTCAAGAAGTGTCTTAGAGAGTGTATGAAAGCAAGGTTATTTGTCAAGTCACCATAGAATAGTTTTTCTTTCTTCTTCTCTAAACTCCTTAAATTATTTTGAATTGTGTTACTAATTTACATTAAGCTACTTTTCATCATATATTGAGACTTATTTAAAAAATTAAAAAATTTACCAACACAATACTCACCCTCTTATAGATGTCATTATAATAAATAGTATGAAACTCAAAAAATTAAAATTAATATAAAGCAAATTAAATTAGACATAATGATATTAATTTGACATAGGATTAAGTGTCATTAGATGTCAAATTATAATAACTTAAATCACATATATAATGGTTAGATAATATATGATCACGCATAGTTTTATCATCCATTTTATATTATTTACTTGAAACATGCATATCAAGGAAAAATTAACATATTTGAAGTAAATATATAACTCCTATTTTAGGCACAAAGATACAAAATAAATAAATTTTAATGACAATGATATTGGTCACAACACAATAACCATTACTGTGAGAAATAGTATTACATATGCCATTATTATAATACAAATATTACCACTACATTATTATAGTGCAACTCATATTACAAACATACAATTTGATATCTATATGAATATATTTTTCCAGGATCACATTTCATAGGATGAATTCTCTTATGATGACTATCGTATAAAAAAGATATGAATATATAAAGTAACTTAGTAATAAACCAAGTACATTTAATTAAAGTGAGATCATTCTTTATCTTATAAATTCAAGTAATATAAAAGAACAAAATACTATAGATGATGAATGTTCACAATATAAGATCAATAATGTAACAAATTTTCAATCTATTACAAAAAAGGAGGATTCAACTAATAATAGAACATGGCCAAAAGAAAAAGCAGAGAAGAAAAAATTTCAATAATTAACGATATTCCATGCATTTATGAATTTATTTCTATCATGGTATCGGTGAACTAAATGATAAAAGAATAAAGTTAGAAAATCTTTTAATGCTTAATAGAGTTAATGATAAGTTTATTGTGTCTATCGATATCAAAAAATTCCTAATTATGATATAAACTAAAATTTTACGTTAATGAATATGTTTATATTTGGGGTAATTGCTTATGATCTCTTATAGCTAGACCTTCTTCATTTTAGTCCCTCATTTTTAGAAATATATTTTTATAATTTTAATTTGTACTTAATATTGCACTAAATTTTGTCATGACTATAGGTATATTTAATAATTCCAATGCCACAAATACACTCAATGACCATCTTTAATCACATCCACATGGTGATTACATTATAACCATACTTTTATGAAAAAAATGTCCTTAAGGCTAAATTTAACATATTTTGTATTAAAATTTTCCAATTCAATTCCATTTGTTTTCTAGCAATTAAAAACAATCCAAATTCACTTACATGACATTTTAATACACATATTTAAGCCATAAAATTTCATTAACAAATTTTTATACAATCATGAACCTTTGGCTGAATTTTAACCAAAACAAATTCCAAATTAATTCTTCTCCATTTCTTTACTTCATTAGCATCAAAATCATGCTATGAACATCATAAAATATCAAAAGAGAATTTTAGGTCATATCACATTAAAAACCCTAGCCATGGCTGAAATTTCATCTACTCATTTCTATGGTTTTTTTTTCCATTCTTTCATCATTAAACTAACTTCCTAATGCCATTAATTAATTTTAAATCATCAAATGGCAAAATAAAACACTTTAGGCAATGGATCTTACTTTTGACTAAGGTTCCATACACTAGTTTTCTTGATTTTCTTCTCCTAATCACTTCCAATGTAATAAAATCTTGATATTACGTCATAAGGGTGCAATACACAACATCAAAACTAAATTTAAACTTTTTCCAACAAAACTAGTAAGCTTACCAACCCAATTTCTTCTTCTTCTTCACTTAGATGTCTATAGGACCTTGTTGGATGTTTGATTGGAGTTAGAAGAGCATGAAAAACTCCTTGGATTATTTCTCCATTGCCTAGCCACACCTCTCTCTTCTCCTTTTCCTTTTCCTTTTCTTATCTTTTCTCTCTCTTTTTCTTCCTTTTTCCATCAATGGGGCTAAACACTTTTTAAAAGATGAAAATTTTGCTTAATCACACTTTTTGACCACCATTTCCATTAATAACATATCATAATTACACCTTTACCAAAACTTTTTATATTTATACTTTAACCCATACCACTTGTCAACATTTAATTGGTTAATTTCCAAACCAATTATGCATGGTTATCTCATAGAAATCTTCTCATGTAATGCACATATGGAATTTGGAAGCATTTGGTTTCACAAAAATGCCCCCTTTTTTTAATTTAAGGCACTTTATGCTGAAGAAATTCCAAAAATATTCTATAGTCACCCTTACTTCAAATTGACCATTAATTACTCTAATTGGGCATAAAACATTTATATTGGGGCCTTGAAAAAAATTTAAATGGGAGAAAAATCGCTGAATCCCATTATTTTTTAATAAGGGACATTTTAGTCCAACAATTTCAGATCTCTTGAAATCTATCCAAATAGACTTATTTTTACTCAAATGCGGTCCTTTTTTTAGATTCTATAATCTTTCCGATAATTTTTTTATCATTAGGGTCTGCTTGACAAAAATTTACTATTCATAGACACTATTTATATGAGAATTTTGTTTATTGACTTAAAACTTTCCTCCTAGGTACTAAGTCTAGGGTTTTACACATATAAAAATCTTTAAATCTTTACCCTTTACCGAATTAAACCAATAAACTTTTCTAAATAAATTTGAAGAAATTCCATATAATTCTAAACCTTAAATTGACCTCAATATACTCCAATTAAACCTAAACACCCTCAGTTGCATGCTTAGAACAATTTAACTTGGCACATTATCCTAAAATCCATTATTTCTTGATACGGGTCTTTTTAATAGAAAATTTTTAGATTGCCAAAATTTTATTCAAACAACCTTCGTTTTGACCTGTTTCAGTTCTTAGGGACTCTAATCCTAATTCCGGAGTTTTTCATTGTATTTCGAAATTATTCAATAACTTTTTTAGTTGCCTAGAAGAATTTTCAGATTAAATCTAGACATTAATTCAAAAATTACCTGATGGCACTGAAATTGTTCGGATTTCATTCAAAAGTATCACCTAAATCCCCAAAGCACATTTTGGGGCTTTTAAAGCTATTTTGGACTCATTTCATAACTTTTTGAAGTTTTTGAAAATTTTCCAAAAAAATTATGTACGAGTCCAGAACCATCTCCGATCTATGCGCGGTCTCCATTATAACTTATTAATACATTTAAATTATTAAATTACTCTAATATACCGTAAATAAAGCATACTCTATAAAATGCATGTATAACACATTACACAGTACAATATTCGAAATAGTATATTACACATAGCAATACGACCAATGCTCATTAGTAGTATAATAATCATATTTAAATATTTGGATATTAAAAATATTAGTTGTTAGGAAATAAATATGACAAAAAAATAAATAAACCAAGCTAGCCATATGTACAGCAATGTCAAGCTCAAATTTATTGCCAATATTTCTTGTATAATTGTTTTAAATATGCAAGAAACAAAATTTGCATTAAACCTTTACCAAAATTTGCCTCCACTGGTAAATGTACTCCATTTAAAATTTACAAGAGTAAAAATCAATCAACAACAATATTAATATTACTATATATGACAACAAAAGATGCTTAAATTTTATATCACTTACCACAAACATAAAGTCCAAGCTATACTTGGGTATAAGAAGACTAAAACACAACATCTACAGTAAGAAAATTGATAAAAATCTATTAACAAACTACCAATTATATATTATATAAGAATAGTGTAATAAAATTTGAATGTACATGCTACTTCTATTTTGATTTGTAGAAAGCTTCACCATGTTACTAATGTGAGTTCAAGCTTCAAGATATGAGAGTAGGTCACCAATCTCAATTTGAATATAATAATTTGAGCAATATCAAAATCAACAAACTTGCCGCAACAAATAAACGGAATCAGTTACAATTTTAAAAATTATATTACATATACCATAAAGTTTAAATGAACAATTGCTACAACAATATTGGTCTCCTATTAGTTAACTATATAACATCAACTTGAATGTAGATTCATTTCTTGAAGAAAATTGATATATATAATAGATATTATAAGTCCACTACCATCCTTATACCTTTTTCCTATAGTCCCCAAGCTCAACCATATAACATCAGCTACAATTGTCTCTAAATGCCTTCAATTGTATTTCTTCCTTCCTTGCATTTCAAAATTTTGTTATGCACTTTATTAAGATAGTCACAATATAGTTCATTCAATTTTTATTTATTTTACATCCTTATTCACAACCTTTTTGTCTATCTTGTCTTCTTTTTGTTTATTTCCTTTGATGTTTATCATTGGCATCTATCCACCCCCTTAGTCCTCCCTAATAATTTGCATTTCAAATTACATTATCAAAAATGATTTAAATATGAAGGTTTCTTTCTAATATACCTTCAACTTAAACTACTTACTTTGTTATCTTCTCTTTCACTGGTGTCTCCTCACGCCATGGGACTAAATCTTCTTTTTCATTCTTTTTCATTAATCGCTCCTCACACCTTAGGATTATTTGTTCATTTTTTTAATCTTTCCCAACTTGGAACTTCTTGTGTTGCCTACCATTTAGTTTAATTGTCAAAAACGTTCATACATCTAAAATAATTATAGTAAATTTGCATTGGGAGTTTTTGCAATATTGTAATTGTAATTCAACATCAAGATAATCACTTATCCTTCTATAGAAGATATAATGCCTTTCACCTCAACAGTTTCAGACAGTTTATGAGCATACTTTCAAGAAAATATCCATAAATAAGCTACTAGAAGTCAACAACATCTCCTTATGGTATCCAAAAATTTGTGTTAATAACATAGCTCATATTTGGGTACAAAAAATCCACCAAGTGCATATAAATAAAAAAATTTCATCAAAAAGTTTCCTCAATATATGAACCGTTAATTTTGTCAAGTACACATTGCATAACATTTTGGTGTTCATTAACTTTGTACTCTTCATAAAGCCACATCGTCCTTCATGTATACTTATTTTGTACAATTCAAAACCCCATTTATCTAAGCTATAGTGTCCCTTTTATTAGATATATGTTAAATATATCTATTTTATTTTTATTTTGGCATATTTTTAAATTGGCGTCTTTTTATTAAGCTTGAATTCAAATACTAGTTAGATAATTTTGTAAATAGAATAGAATTTTATCTTGCGTTGGAGTTGATTTGGTGAATGATTGTTTAAGGATATTGTGGTATTTTTATCTGTTTATACGAAGGGCTTTCTACCTCACACGATATGTTGATGGTGTTTAAGGAGATAAAAAAATATACTTGCGGCAAACATATATGTCATTGTCTTTTGGTGAATAATATACATAAAAACTAGCAGTATGTTTGGTGAGTACAGGTGTGCAGGTGTGTGCAAAAAAGTGAGTGCAGTGGGTGTTATATATGTTTCTGTGGCTTGAGGAATACATGAGAATTACGGCAGAAGTTGCGTGAGTGTTGTGGGAGTCACGGCTTATGCAGTGAGTGGAGTTTGTGTGTTTTTCTGTTAATTATATACTTGTGTTGCTGCTTGGAAAAACTGATGTGATTTACGGCTAATGGTTAGTAAGAGCAGTGGGTAATAATAGTATATACACTACCATACACACTCCGAAGCAGTAGTAGCACACTGGTACTAAAACTTCATAGTCACTCCAACTTCACATACATCAATAGGGACACTTTTTGAGCTACAAATTCATGATTTGTGATGTTATCTTAGTTACAACCAATGGTGTGGGTTTTCACGTAATGTGAGTGACGATGACTAACTATGAGAGCTCTCATCTCTGCTTTGTTGTACTCTGGCAAGTGCTATGGTGCTTTGGTGGCTCAGATAGCGAGATCGTGACTGTGTTTAGGCTCTTGCATGAATTAACCTTGCCGTAGTGGAGTGCAGAAAAATTTGAGAAGTTGTTCTTGTCTCTTTCTCAAGAGTTTTTATTTAAGTTAAATTTTATTTAATCATTTGAGTAATTTATTTAATGTTCTTCAATTATAATATTGTTGAGTAAAATCCTTTGTTGAGGTTAACACAAGTTAGTCGTGTTATCGGGTGTGAAATTCTTTCACGAGAAGTGAGGTGGAGAGATAGTGTCAAGGGTTGAGTGGTGTCGGCTTAATAAAGCCTTGGATAAATCTATTGTATTTCGGTAAAAGAATTAATCTGGGTAAAGGTCCCGCAGACGTAGGCAAGGAGTGCCAAACTGCGTTACCAAATTTCTAGTGTCATTTATTATTTCGCTTTTGATTGGTTTTGTCTTGTTTGTGCCAAAGATGATCACGGTAAAATAAGAAAGTTTGCGAAACTATTACCCCCTACGGTTTTTCAATTCGTATCAAAGCGAGTCACCGTTTCAGAACTTGTTAGCAAGCTGGTGTAGATCCTAGTTTCGCGAACATGGCTATAAGAGAAGGAGAATCAATTATTAGGCCACTGTTGTTGGACGGTTCCAATTATCTTGCATGGAAATCACAGATGAAGGTCTTTATTCAGGCACAGGGAATAAGAGCATGAAACTCGGTGTTATATGGGTGGACGCATTCAATGATTATTGATGACAAAGGAGAGACAGTTCGTAAAGATCCGGCTGAATGGACAAGAGCCGAAGAAGAAAAGGCACTTGAAAACTCAAAAGCAGTGCATGCAATTTTTAATGCTATTAATGAAGGACGTTTCTCAATGATATCAACCTATGAATCGGCTAAAGAAGCGTGAGATACTTTGCAGACTATTTATGAAGGGTTCAAATCTGTGATAGCGTCAAGACTACATATGTTAGCTGTGAGGTTTGAATAACTAAAGATGGATGAAAATGAAACCATTGGGGACTTTCATGAAAGATTGTGAGATATAGCAAATCAGGCGCATCAACTCGGAAAAAATCGATATGCCCAAATCAGCCCAAGAGGTAGAAGCATCAAAAAAGACTCAAAGATTTGCACCCACGTGTCATTTTGCGGAGTTATTGGGCATATAAGGCCAAGATATTACCAGTTACTGCAGATGTTGTTTCAAAGAAGTCGAAGCCAAAGCTGAAAAATTCTACGTCCCTCACATAAATTTCAAAATTAGCCTTTAGTACCAAAATCCACTTGGGTTAAAAAGGGTCAAGGACAAGCACAAAGATGCAGTGAAGGAAAAACAAGAAATTTTTCAGATTCACAGTTAGTTACTATTTTTGAAGAAACTGTTCAAACTGAGGATAAGTCAGTTACTTCAGATGGAGAAATCAATCAGACAGTTGATGACCGAGATAATGTGATGAGAAATAAGCTCAGGTTTAAATTTCTTTGAGGGACACAGGGCCTGTGTTCTTTACTTTTTTGAAATTTTTTTGTTGTTTAAAAACATAAAGAAAAGAGGAAAAGAAAAGTCAAAAATATTTTTTTCTTTAGATTAGTTTTTATGTTGCCATTGTCGTCTCATCCTTTTAGTAGTTTGCATTGTGACTTCTATTTGTCTCCACCGAACACTCTTCAGTTCTCTCATCAGTATGGGACTCTCTCTCGGGTATATCTCTCTCTTTCGGGCATATCTCTCGGTGTTTTGAATAGTGGGGGAGATTTCAAGATATATGTGTAGCTATTCGTCTTGTTTTTTGGCATGTTTTGTCCCAATGGGGAGAAATTTGGATTATTGGATATTTGATGGATGTTCTTTGGAACTTGACATTGGATTAAGGGGGAGTATTTGTCTATATGCCTAAATATGTGACTTAGGAGGAGCTTCAGAGTTGTAACAAATATGCCAAAAAGGGGGAGATTGTTAGATATATGTTAAATATATATTTTTATTTTTATTTTGGCATTTTTTAAATTGGCATCTTTTTATCAAGCTTGAATTCAAATACCAGTTAGATAATTTTTTAGATAGAATAGAATTCTATCTTATATTGGAGTTGATTTGGTGAAGGATTGTTTAAAGGTATTGTAGTATTTTTATCTGTTTATACGAAGGGTTTTCTACCTTACACCCAGGGGCGGACCCAGGATTTGAAGGATGGGGTTGCGCAGTTTAACTGAGAATATATTACAATGCATACTTAAACTAAGTTCTAAATTCACATCCATAAGTAAAGTACAACATGGAAGGTAAATGCACAAATAAAGCACAACAAAGACGACACTCCACTAAC
>JAOQML010000002.1:14036781-14047477 GCA_027568935.1 Erythroxylum urbanii
GTAAATCAGATTATGAAAAAAAACATAAACAAGAAACAAATTTTTTTTTATAGTTTTCATAATTTTTAAAAACTTATATAAACATATTTTTTTAAAATTAAAAATAAAAATATGTTAGAATTATATACTGATGAGTTGGTAGTTAAGTTAGTTAGACATATCAATTAAGTTCGTTAGGCATAGTTAGTTTTGTTAATTCAGACTTTCTGTATAAATACTTCCAACTTGATGAGATGAAATAATAAGAATTCCCCTTTCTCAATCTGATTTTTCTATCATGGTATCAGAGCAATTCTTTTCCGCTGTCTTAGTGTTTCTGGAAACTTTCTAAAGTTTTCCAGTTGTTTCTTGTTTTGTCTTTGCAGAAACTTTCTCGTTTCTTTGCTTTCTTTATTTTCTTTACTTCTTGAGTTCTTTGAACTTTGCTGCGATGGCTACTCATAATGCCTGGACAACTAATACTCATTGTTTTGGTTTAATGTCAAAACCAGAAGACAATCCCTCCAGTCCCTATTATCTCCATGTAAATGAAAATCCCACTCTGCTTTTTGTGTCTTCAATTCTCATTGGTCCGAATTATCATCAGTGGAAGAGAGCCATGAAAATTTCATTATTATCCAAGAATAAATTGAGCTTTGTCGATGGATCTATTCTGCAACCTCTTTGTTCTGATCCTTTATTTGTCCGCTGGGAGAGGTGCAACAATCTAGTTATTTTGTGGCTCATTCATTCTATTTCTCCCTCAGTCGCACAGTCCATCATATGGTTAGATTGTGCCTATGAGATCAGGAATGATCTCAAAGCAAATCTTTTCGTATATGTGATCTTCAGCTTGAAATTTATACTTGTCAGCAAGGAGTACTCTCTGTACATGAATATTTTACTAAACTAAAAATCTTGTGGGATGAGTTACAAATCTTGAGACCCCTTCCATCTTGTTCTTTTTTTGGTCTTTCTAGGAACATTAAGGACTTTCATGAAAATGACCAAGTAATGGTTTTCATTAAAGGGCTGACTGACAATTATTCTACTGTGAAATCACAAATCTTATTAATGGATCCTTTGCCTTCTTTTAATAAGGCATTCTCCTTGGTCATTCAATAAGAACGACCTTTAGCTTCTGATGTAAGTATTTTAGCTGTTAAAGGTGCTAATGCTTCTGCACCAAGAAAATTTTTTAACAATTCCACTCCACTGATTTGTATTCATTGTGGAAAGGAAGGTCATACTGTTGACCGATGCTTTAAGAAGCATCGATATCCTACAAAGAAGTTCAAGAAATCTTCTAATCGAGTCTATGCTAATGTCGTTCACACTGATGATCATTCTACTCAGACTGTGGATTCTCACTCTTCTGACAATACAAAAGATCGAGTCTCTACTTTTCATACAGAGGATCGAGTCTCTAATTTTCAGTTCACCAAAGATTAGTATGATCAAATATTACAGCTGCTCCAAGGTCTTTCCTCCACCTCTCATCGTATCAATTCAGTGGCTTTGCCGAGTTCTATACAGAAAAAGTCCACTTAAGGTTTGCTTTCTTCTTTTGATGAGAAAGTTTCCCATATTTCTTTGAATATTTCTACTACTAATAATTCTCATTGTCATGACTGGATTGTTGATACAGGTGCTACAGATCATATTGCACGTTCTTTAGCTTCTTTTCACTCTTATACACTAGTTCACAATGTTTATGTCACCCTTCCTAACAAGTGCAGGGTTCGGGTCACTCATGTTGGCATTATTCATTTGAACAATTCTCTGAAACTTTTCAATGTTTTATGCGTACTTGATTTCAATTTCAATCTTATATTTGTTAGTAAATTAACTCGTGACCTCTCTTGTTGCTTAATTGTTTCATCTTCTCATTGAATAATTCAGAATATTCAGCCATGGAAGATGATTGGGGGGTCGCTGAGCATTCTCATGGCTTATACAAGATGATTTCCAGTGATGCTTTATCAACTTCCAATGTTGTAGTTGCTAATACTGTTCTTTGTAATAAAGAAACTTCCTTATTATGGCATACTAGATTAGGACATCGCTCTTTTACTCAATTAAAGTTGATTGTTCCCTCTGTTTCTAATGTTGCTCCTTGTGATATCTATCATATGTCAAGACAAAAACGTTTGCCATTTCCTATCAGCACTTCTGTTAGTATTGCTACTTTTGATTTGATTCACATAAACATTTGGGGTGACAATTATGCTCCAACTTTTAAAGGAAATAGATATTTTCTTACTATTATTGATGATTTTGGTAGATTTACTTAGATTTTCTTAATGAAACATAAGTCTGAAGCAAGAACAATCATATAAAATTTCATTTTTTATGTTTCCACTCAATTTCATAAAATTTTTAAGTGTATCTGAAGTGATAATGGGCTAGAGTTTAATGTTCCAACTTTATATGACTCTAAAGGCATCATTCATCAGATTTCTTGAATCAAACCCCTCAAAAAAATAGTGTTGTCGAGAGAAAACATCAGTACATTTTGACTGTAGCACGAGCTTTGCATTTTCAAGCAAAATTACCTATTCATTTCTGGGTTGAGTGTGTCTTGCATGCTGTTTATCTAATAAATAGAATACCCACATCTGTTCTTCACAATTTATCACCTTTTGAAGCTTTATATTCTAAACCACCAAGTTTTACTCGCTTACGTGTTTTTGGCTGTCTTGCTTTTGCTTTAAATCATTCTAATATTAAAAACAAATTTGACTCCCGAAGTATCAAATCTGTCTTCTTTGTTTTTTCTCCAGGAATTAAAGGTTTTAAACTTTTTGATCTTAAAGATCAAAAGCTCTTTATTTCTCGTGATGTTTCCTTTTATGAAGATATTTTTCCTTTTTTCGCACTAATATCTGATATGAAGGTTTCTGATGGGCCATGCACTGATCAATTAATTTTACCTTCTTCCTCGGTTCAGCCATTATGTGATAGCTTTCAACATGTTCCTGATGTTTCAGCTTTCCCAGTAACAGATGTCGACTCCTCTGATTCTGCTTCATACACCCCTGATGTTATTCTCTCATCTATTCCACTTGTGCGTCTAATGCTTGATATAGCTCTTCTTCACCCACTTTTGACTCAACCCTTACGTTGAAGCACCACACCTAAGTCCATGCCACAGTACCTAACTGATTACAAATGCATGGCTACGCAGCACAAAAGTCCTCATCTCCTTTCTCATGTCTTCTCTTATTCTAAACTCACCCCTAAGCATTATGTATTCACAGTTGCAGTAGATCAAGATCTTGAGCCCTATACTTCTGAACAAGCAGTTATGCATGACTGTTAGAGAAATGCCATGCAGGCAGAGATAAAAGCTCTCCAACAAAATGAAAGGATACAAAATGAACAGCCACATAACATAACCTCCGTCGGTTATGTTTATGCTCATATAAAAGGAGAATTCAAGGAGTGGAAAGAGATGTTGATTACAATAAAAAGAGAACAACTCTCTCATTCTTTCTCTCATAAAACACACCATCAAAGATTAGAGTTTGGAATGTGGATTAACGGTGACTCTAGTAGCCAACCGTGAAACGTGGATTATCGAATAGAGAATCGATCAATCGCTTCCGCATTAAGGTCAGTTCTTATATATATAAATCAACACCACCTCACCAACAACATCCACCTACCTCACCAGCGGCAACACTCCTCACCAACAATGTTCACGAAACACAAATGCAGCTCCTCTAAATGCTCAGCTCTAGACAACAGCACCAGTGCATCGCACCCCAGTCCTTCAGCAGCCATCACCAACCAAACGCTCGCTAACCCAATAGATACACCAGCACCTGATCACCACGTAATTCTAACTATCAACTTCACAAGTAGCACCTCTAGATGTATGCTAATCCAACTCCAGCAGTCACGCACCAGCATCAGCATCAGCATCGTTCAAGCAACACCCAGCTTTACACCAACATCAAACACAACCCACACGACCAGCAACCACCACATACGCGTTCGCCAATCAACAAACGCGTACCAGTCAACAAACCCAAACTGCCTTCACATACCACCGACTCATATTTTTTTTGCTTTTTATTAATTACATTTGTTTTCCTTTTAATTCAATTTTAACTATTGATAGATTGTTTTTATTATTTTTTAGAGTAGTTTACCATTTATACAGGTCATTATTATGGGATGTTTAGCTATTGCCAAGATGACAACAAAAAGAAAATCATCACTGACTAAAACTGTACACCATTAATCTACTGCAAGACCTAAAACCAGTACCAAAAGAAAACGTGCACGAATAGCAAAAAACACCTATGTTTTGCCACCAGCTAAGTTGGACTTGTGAGGTTGTCTCACTTTCAACACTAAAGAACAGTATGCTACTATTTAATCCTGACATATTAATATGGGTAAGTATGTACACAACCCCTCTTTAGAAGATTTACAAATTAAAGACAAATTTGACGATCTACTTATTAATATGAGTTGGAAATATTTTGTATTGATTCATTGTCTAGTCTTTATTGAATTAACTAGGGAATTTATGCTATCCTTAAATTTGATAAATCGAACAATTTTAATTTAAGTAGTCCTAATGTGATACAATACAAATTAATGGATGTCAAATTCAAACAAAGTATCATTGATTTTAATTTAGCCTTAGGGTTAATAGATGAAGAGTATGCTAATTTGACTCAGTACAAATAATCTGTCACAAACTATGGTGAGTTTAATTCTTTTCAAGTATGGAAATCAATATCTTCTGATCCATTTGTTTATCAAGTAAATCTAAGGGTAGTTATCTTAATGAGATGGAATGGATTTATATATGGTGTTTGTTAGCTTTTAGTTATTCAGGACAGAAGACTACAACGTGTATTTGCACTAAAGCTTAGTTGTTCTTTATTTTTTGTATGGTAAACAAAGTACAATTCAATTTAGGTGTTTGGTTGGCAATGTAATTTAACATTGTTCTCTCGTCTAACAAGATTTTGTCTTAGTTCTCTTATTACTCATTTGGATATTAATTTGAATTTGCTTAATCTAATTGACGCTAACGTGCATAAAGCCTGTGAGATGGAACCTTGGGATAGGGCTTGTTTAAGTAGGGTACGGGGTAATTAAGCCAAAAAGGAGCACAACTTGTTTAAGTAGGATGGGGGTAATTAAGCGAAAAAGGAGTACATTTCATTTTATACCACGTGGTCGCTCCCAAAGAGGTTCATCATCAATGCAACAAGAGGATCACGATGTTCCACCACCTTTGTATCTTCGGACTCCACTAATCCGACATGAGTCTCATTTTTGGCTGGAAAGATTGGAATGTAAATTTCTAAAATTGAGAAGACTTTGGATGCTCTGCTCCAATTCATGGGGGTCGTACCTCCATATCCACCAACACCATAGTACGTCTCCTTTCCGATGTGCACACCTCATGGGAGTCTTATATCATATTTTAGTTGATTATTTTTGGTAAGATGTGAGAATGCACACATTAGGAACAGTTTATGATTTAGGTATGGGGGAGCGAGTGTTTATATTTATGATGAATTTTGTGACTTTGCTTGGACTCATGATACTATGATTCATATATTGATTATTCCTCATGATAGCCTCATAATTTTTTTATCATTGTTTATAATAATCCTTAATTTAGGGTACATTTTTAGTTTAAAAATAATGCATAAGAGAGACAAACATGACTAGTATTTTTCATTAAATTATTTTAAGTATCTCATTGGTTTTGTTAAATGAAAAGCTTTAAGCCTAAGAGCATTCATTACATATGTGCTCATACACATCTTTTGTTATATGTTATCATACATAACTTGTTTTTTCTAGAACTTGCTTTTGAATATATGTTGTTGAGACCACATTTTTTATGAACGTGTATAAAGATGATAAGGGAATTTAGGATAGTCATTCTTAACCTAAACAAGCCTACCTTACTTTTAATCCCTAGAAAACCAATTTGAGCCTTACTCTTCTTTTCTTGCATAATAACCTTATTAAAAGTCACCTTTACCTTTTTTTTTTTGGTTGATATCCTTAATGATTCTAAGCCCCTAAATTGACGGAATTCTTTAAAGCTTATTTGCATAGGATTTTGACTATTTCTATGAAAAGTAAATTAGTTGATTCAAGTTGCATTATTTTGATTTTTTATATATTAGGGGAGAAGTAAAAAAAAGTCATCTTCAATATGCTTATTTTAAAAAAGAGAAAAAATAAAAAAAGAGAAAAGAAGAAGAAAAACAAAAAAGGGTGTTTGAAAGGGATGTTATTTGAATCAAATGAGTTCTCAATTGATTTAAGCTGAAAAATTGTGAGGATAAGCTTATATAATTTCCTTCAATTTACTTAACTCAAAAAGTTTAGTTCTGGCATATCTTACCTAAGCCACGTTATAACCTTTATCAAGCCCCTTTGATTTATGTATTAAGTTTATTTTTGTCAAGTGGTGGATATATTATTCTTGAGCAAGCTTATGTAAATAACTCACTATGCTTTGATTTGAGAACTTAGTGAACCCTAAACTCTTTGAGTGTAAAAACTAAAATCTAGTAGAGTGTATCAAGACTTGTTTCTTTTGATTTTGATGGAATTGATGAGATGCTATTTTTTAATTCTAACAATGTGTCCTATGAGTTCTAATTCTCTTGATTGTTATTTTATCCTAAAACTTTAATGTGAATTAGCTTTTAGATATTTATGGATAATATGAAAGAAGATGAGAGGTTGTTATGAGGATAATTGATGTATTGAATTGATGTCTGCTTAAGGACAAGCATGAGTTTGGCATGGGGGAATTCAATAAGATGTTATCTTGATATATTAATTGAAATTCTTTCTTTTTTATTTATTTTGGTGCTTAAATAGGAAAATTAATGTTTGTTTTGTTGTAGGAGCTGAAAAGTGGAGATTGCATGAAATTGGGACATTATTAGTGAAAATTATTACAGTGGATAAGATGAGATCATGCCTAATGCCAAATTTACTTAAAGAATTGAAGTTTAATTAGGAAACTACTTTCTATCCCTATCATGTAGGGATTGTGATTTGTATTAGATAGGCATCTTTGTAAGATCGAATTAGATTAGGTTTAGAGTAAGAAAGTATTATAAGGGGACGTTCTTCAATCAATCATTTTCTTCTTACTTTTCTCTAAATATTTTATCTTTCTTCTATCTTTTGGGTTAAAACTTAAGGCACGTATGGCTAAACTCACTTATTTTGATTCAAGAGGGTTGTGAGGTTTTGTTCTAAACTTTTATTCATGTTTTAATTCAAGTATTTCTTATTTTGAGTTCTTATATTTCATGAGTAATTAATATTGATTAATCTGAAAAGTTAATTTAATTTTGATTATTCTATAGCTATCCATGAGTACAATAATTCGTAATTGTCATGACAGATTGGAACAAGTAACAAATAAGTTATTTACTAATTAGCATATTTACCTTATAACAAACAAGGAAACTAAGTTGAATAACTGTAACTATCTCAATTATTTACATTTCCTAGTGCTAAAACTTCTAGCCCTGTTAGCTAGCAACTGAATTGTGTCCTCTTCATTTTCCTAGCAATTTGGAAAATATTCAAATATGATTCTTGTACATTTGTTGCTATAAAAAAGCCAGTACCATTGATTATCTCTTATAAGTTTACTTACTTTAGTATCTGCTCTCAACACCATCCTTAGTTGTTGAAGTTCATCTACTCTGTATAGAGGGCCCCTCGAATGCCTGTAGTCATACCAAAAGTGAGTTTTTCCTCCTTTCCCTATCTTATGGAAAATCATATTTTGCATCCAATGTCTTGATTATAATATTTCCCAAAGAGTTCCTAACATTTCTTACATAAAAACTTAGAGGTTGATTAGGACAAAATGGTTTTTAACAATGATATTAAACCAACACACTCCTTTATTCTTTGGTTGGGTATGAACAGTGGGTTGTTAAAAAAAGATATATTGTTTTTTCAAGCAAATATATTTAACTGTGAATATTTAATGCAGTTTTGGAGAATAAGGACCATCTAATGGTAAGGTACAGTTATACCAAGGAGATATGGAGAAGAACCCAAGCTAAGTTATTCGTAAGTTATCCAAAAACCACTTGGAAAGACAAGATTAATTGGATGGGAAGTATAAAAATGTTAAACTAAGCTGATTATAAGGCCCTTAAAATAAGTTAGGCCATAATGGTATACAATGTGTGGAAAGAGAGAAACATCATAATTTTCAAACAACTAGGTAAAAGCTTGAAGACAAGTTACTAGGAAATCCTACACCAAAGCAAAATGGGAATGATAGCTAGAGGAGTTGATACCAAACTGTCATCACATTTGTAAAAGAAATGGGGATTTAGTTAACTCACCCCCTCCTTTTGTTAACTAGGAACATATCTTTCCTTAATAAAAATGCGTATATATCCCTAGATTTTGTGTATGACTGATTTGCACATATATTATTTCAATTAAATATTTAAATTAAAAAAACTATCTCAATATTTAATTTAGGGTTTAGTCTTTTTCAATAAGCTTATTGCTATCATTTAATTGATATAGAATGTTATCACACCTATCCAATTTATGGTCAGTCTTGGTTTGGATGCTAGGTTTGAACCACTTAATTTAGAAAATTTTAAGACTTATTAAGGCTATTATAATATGCTTCGGACTAACTTCTTAAATTGTGATACTTATTCTTTTTAGAACAATGATCAATGTTACAATTAGATGAGATCTTTCCCTTGAATTGGAGTTAAGTGCTCTTAAATTTTTCACTTCACTTTTATGTTCAGTTGATTTAATTTGATTCTTGTTAATTTTAGTTAATTGGTAATTAATTAAAAACCCACCACTTTATTTTATTATTTGAAATCAAGACATTAGTGTTTAGTTCTCTTATGATTCAACCTAGTTCCATGACTACTATAAGAAGTTAGAGAATTAGAATTAATTTTGAGGGCTTCGACAAGCCGATCATCCTATTATTAAAATTTTAGTTTATTATACAAAAGGGACAATGATTTTGAAGTATATTGATGCAGTTAGCCTTGTAAATAATGTTGATACTTTGTTCTAGATATTTGATAAAATTGAGAATGAAGTTGGTCTTGAAAATATTGTATAGTTTATTACTGACAGTGATGTTGCTTATAAAGCAACTAAGAAAAGGTTATAAATCATGTATGATTCTTTCTATTAGACTCTTTGTAATACACATTGTATTGACTTAATATTGAAAAATATAGGAGATGCTAGATACTTTAATATCATTAATGAAACTATGTAGAAAGCGAGAAAATTGACTAAATTCATCTATACTTACACTATGTGTTATAAATTTAAAGAGAAATGATTTCATGAATGGTAAGAATTTAGGTCATCCTGCTATTACAAGACTTGTAACCAAATTTTTATCACTTTAGTGTTTTCTTCTAATGAAGAAGGGGTTGAGACAAATGATTACAAGTGATAAGCATGTTGCATCTTAGTATGTTAGGTCTAATGTTAGAATGGAGGTTTATAGAATTATACTTAAATATCATGAGTTTTGATCCCAATTTCAATTTATCATTCTATTTTATGAGTCTTTGATGAGAGTACTTCGTCTTGCTGATAGTGATGAGAAGATAACAATGATTTACTTCTATAATGTCATGGAGCGGGCAAAGGAAGCAATCAAAAATAATTTGAAAAATAAGCCTTCCTTACATACACTTTTTCTTACAATCATCAATAAAAGATAAGAAAGATAACTTTACTCTCAATTGTTTACTATTGGAGCATTGCTAAATCCTAATGTCTATTTTATACCAGGTTTTTATAAAGGAAGCTAAACTTAATAGTGAAATGTTATTAACTATCATAACAATTGTCTCAGAGATGATGCATGATCTCCTTAGCTCACATATAGATTTATACATAGATACGGGTGCTGATTTTGGGATACATATTGTAATCCGTCAAAAATAGAAACTTAATTCAATATATATATTTCTTCATTTTTGTTACTTACTTAAAATTAATTGTAATTTTATTTTATTTAAATTACTTTTGTTATCTTACTGTTGCTTGATAAAACCAAATCAGAAGTGATGTTCCAAATTTGCAAAAGTTTACAATTTGAATTTTGAGTCAATGTGTGAGTGTAACTGGGTATAAAAGGAATTAGAGCTTATTTAAATCCATCTATCCCATGAAAAGGAATAGATTATAACCATTCTTACCAAAAATTGGTCAATTAAATAATAAACTGGTCTATTTCTTAAAAACAAGTTAATAACTCACCCAACCACCTTTTAGAGAATGTGGGAACCACCAGTTTTTAACATGGGACTCACCCAAAACAGCAAATTTCTTTATCCTATCTCCACGCACACCAACCTATGTTCATCATTATTTGTGTCAATGTTTTGATATTTCATTACTACATAGGAAAGTTGAGAATTTTCAATGAAGTGTTTTTTTTAAGTCTTTCACACAATTTAATTAATAAATTATAATTTTTATATTTTATATTATTTATTTATCTCTTTATATTTAATTAAAATTTTGTTTTAGATTATTATTTTAAAAATAAATTGCTATTTTTTCCTTAAAATACTAAATTTATATAATATCAGTAATAAATTATTTGTCAAATTTTAGGTTCTTTTTTTATCTTCTTATATTTTAATTGAAAATTTTAAATTATTATTGTTAAAAACTAATT
>JAOQML010000002.1:14056489-14071520 GCA_027568935.1 Erythroxylum urbanii
ATGTCGTGTCTAGTGGCGTGTGGTAGTCCAGTCCTTCTATCATACTTCTAGTCTTTTACACTCAGGTGTAGGGGAAATGCCCAGGATGGATGTCGGTAATCATAACTTTACCATTCTCTCAGGGGTGCAGCACACGTAAGTCTAGTCCGACAGGAGTAAAGCAACGTCGTGTCTATTCCTGCCTATCAAGAATTCTCGCAGAACTGGGCTACATATCAGGTATATCCTTCTCACTATCCTTTCATTTCTATCTTTTTTCATTATTATCTTATGTGCCTGTGGGTCTACCGGAAACAGCCTCTCTACTATGTAGGGGCAAGGCTGCGAACTATCAGACCTCCCCAGACCTCGCGTTAGTGCGAGATTCCAAACTGGGTGATGATGATGATGATGAAGCCTTATAATAAACTAAGCTACGATGTGAAATGGTAGATTAAGGCTTTGCTTAAGGAGTATAAGAATGAGAAAGGAAGAAGGCAAAGGTTGAACTATGAACTTGGTAGTGGAAGTTTTTTTTGAAATGGTTAGGATGATAACGGCAATGTTAAAGGTGGTATTTTTACCCAACAAGAAAAGATTACTATAACTGATATAAGGAAAAAAAACACGTGCATAACTATTTTACTCTATGAATAACACTTAACATTCAATTCATAGTGCATATCAATCTAAAGAAGTAGCTCACAATACGGATATGGTAATTGGTATGGTGCATATATGCAAATCAATATTGCTCAGTCTTATTATTACCAGCACATAATGGATGTTATTGCCTTTTATAGGCTAAGATATAAAGCTCTTATAATTGATAATTACAGAGGTAATCTTCTGAGTAGCTTTGTTAGTGATATAAAAAGTTATCTAAGTGAAATAAGAATGACTTAGGTAACTTATAGGTATTCAATCATGTGTGATGGTTGGAAAAATAGGAGGCAAGAGCCTATTATCAATTTTTTTGTTTATTCTTCTAAAGGATGATGTTTTTAAAGTCCACTAATGTATTTGGCCTTATAAAAAATGTTGTTAGTTAGTTAAAGATGTTTTATGAAGTTATGAATGAGGTTGATCGTAAAAACATTATACAATTCATCATTGACAATGATGCTGCTTATAAAGCAACTAGAAAAAGGTTACAAAGTAGGTATAATTCTTTTTAGGCTAAAAGCCCAAATTAAGGCATAACCTTTCTGAGTTTGATTAGTTTAGGATCTAAACTTGTAATTTGCTCATAGAAGTTCTAAAATTTCATGAGTCTACTTAATTTAAGACTTTTAGGTAGAAATTAGGGCGTGTTTTACACACACCATTACAAGCAGGTCAGTTAGTCTAATTTCTTGCATGGATAAAGAAAATAACCTTTCGGAAGGGGGATGTCTGTTTTATAGGGAAAACTCTGTCAAAAATTTTAGTAAGCTCCTCGTAAAATGTGACATCGTTGTTTTTAAATAGAAAATAGAGCTCGTTAATATTGAGTCAAGGTCTTACTCTCGGAGTGTCTGAAATTGGATTAGGTTTTAAATCATAATGTTCATTTCGACTTTTCTTTCTATAGATCAATCAAGAGCTCTAAACACAAGATTTCTTCTCCAAATCTAGGTTGATTTTGAAGAAACAAGTTTATAGGTTTTGTAGAATGTCCCGAGAGCTTTTTGTAAAGCCTTGGTTGGTTGAAGATGGTGGTCAAACGGTGAAGCTATACGTTTCGAAATTTTCGATTGAATAGTAACCTATAGATAAAAGAGTTTTAACAGAGAAATAACTTTAAGCTTTCTTAAGCTCAACTTATAGTTTTATAGGCTCTTCTCTTTATTGGTTCATTATGAGTAATTTAATAAAAATTTGAATCATTACAACATAATTAATCAATATTAACATAAACCTTTGGTATATAATTTTCTTCCTTTTAAACCATGTAAGTCGATCATATACACATTTTTTCAGTCAAATAAAATTGTACTCTAAAAAGAGTATAATGTAAAGACTTACGTAAGTTTAACTAAGCGATCAAACAAGTTTAGTAATCTCATTTGATTGCTGGTACACTCAGAATAATTAAACTTATAGGTCATAATGAATAACTAGTAAATTGTGAATACAAATTAGACTAATTGCAAGGTTTCAAACTAACATTTTTTAATTGATTTTCCACTTAATAGCTACAATCCTAGAAAGTTTTCCATCACTAAAATTGTTTAGTAAAACTCAATTATGATGGCCAGGGTTCTGGAGTTAAATACTTGAATACCAGTTTGTTTAGACTTGAGCCTTATTTGATTCCTTTCCTTCCAGAATTCATACACTATTGTGCATAATGCAAGTTTAAGAAGTAAGTGGTTATCCTTAAGCAGTGAGGCATTGGAGACCTTGGATATTATGTTGTCCCTAAGTTATTTCATTGTAGGATAAATTATAAGCCATTTGAATTCTCGACCAACTGTCTTCAATATAAGTATACTAAAAAAAGAGATTATCTTTTGTTTCTAATTCAAGATTATAAAGGCTACAATATGGGTTAAGAGCTAAGTTGGTTTTAACCTTGTTTAATATGCTTAATCTATTAAGCATGTTAAGCCACATAATAAAAGAATTCATTGGAATTTAGTCTTTAAACCATATTAGTCTATGCCATAATAACTTAAGGGTAGGTTGTTTAAAATGTTCATAAGCAAAATTATTTGTGAACTTCCCTGAAGCATGTCTGGACTACATCACTATACCCTCCTTATTTTGTCTCACGTTGTAACTGGGAATGGCTTCCTTCAAGCATTTGGCGCCCCTGAATATTATAAATCATTCATCATCCTTGATCAGCTTCTCCACTTTAGCATTAGGTTCAACATATATCTTAGATGGAAAATGCTAGGAATCAAATATAAAGGACCTTTAGCACTCTAATTATTAAACCATAGATAGGTTTCCTTGACATTGCCAATTAAGAATTTAAACTTTATACAAAGTACTAACCTAAGTTTAAGGTTATGATGAAAATTTGAGGAGATGTTCTAACTTAGCTTAAGGCCACAAAGACTTGCTCCTTTTAGGGGATATGTATGCGTGTATGGAGACCATATATTTTCCTTATTAGTTTGTAATTTCAAACCTTTTCTAACAAAGAAAACTTTGCCTTTGATTTTGAATGGATATGAGGCTAAGTATTTCCTGATCCATTGGCTTGCACACCACATTCTATGCTACCTTATATCCTAAACTCTTGTAGGCATCACCATTACAAAGGGAATTCCTTAGCATCCTCTCAATTTCTTAGACTATTTTCTTAGGTAAGACCAGATAAGATAACCAATAGGTATAAAGATTGCTTAATATTAACTTGATCAATAAAAGTCCTTTAGCATGGGAAAGACACTTATTACACTATTGATTAATCCTCCTTTCAATCATCTTATTTTATATAAAGGCCTAACAGTTGTGATAGGAATTCTTAAATAAATGAAGGGAAGTTGTTGTATTCTTAACCTATTAAGGAAACTAATTGGTAGTTAAGAGGCATTGAACTCATAGATAGCATAACGAAGCTTTTATTATTATTTACTTCAATACTAGATAATTTGCTAAAATTGTTGATGTAATTAAGAATGGTAAGCACTCTTTTATGATCAACTATGAAAAACATTAGCAGATCATCTACAAAAGTAGGAATTAATAACTCCATTCTATTGAATTTATTGTGGAACTTAAAGGAACGACTCTTCTTGATGTTTACTGCTGAGAGCCTTAGCAAAACCTTATAAATAGAAAAAAGGCAAAGAGATAAAGGGTCCCTTTACCTAACCCCTTCTCTCCCCCTAGACCATTGAGTTTGTTCACTATTAACCAACACACTAAAAGAGATATTGGTCAACATTGCCTTATCCGACTCTAATATTTAATTGGTAAACCAAAGGCCTAAATTGAACGAAGAACAAAGCCCTAGTTGACTTAGTCAAAAGCCTTCCTAAAATCAATTTTTAATGCACAAAGCTTATCTGAGCCTTTCTTTTAACAGTTTTAAATCAGCTCCAGAGTAAGAATAAAAATGTCTCCTATACTTTTGCCTTCAATAGATACACCTTAGGTTTTACTTATAAAGGAACCTATCACCTATTTTAGCCTCTGTAGTAAAATAATGGAGATAATTTTATACAAGGTATTATAATAGGAAATAGGTCTAAATTACCTCAAAGAACTTAGATTGAGAACTTTGAAGACTAGATAAATATGTATTTGGTTTATTTCCTTAGGAAGAATCTCATTTTTGAAGCAATCAAGAATAACTTTATAATATTGAATCTTAGTCCATTAATAGGTTTGCTTAAAGAAGTATGCATTTAGAATATTCAGGCTAGGGGCTTTATAAGAGTTCAAGTTACTCAATGTTTTTCTTACATCCTTTATAATAATTCATTTAGTGAGTTTGTGAGCTTGATTAGGGGAAATAAGTGAACTAAAGAATGAACTGAGTGTCTGCACAGAAGACCTGCATTCAAATCTATATCTTAGGAATTCCTTGAAGTACTTGAGAACCATGTCTTTAATGTCTTTTTTCCTCCAAACTCTCTTCCTAGAGTCTTTGATTGACCTATTTTATGATAGTCAATATTGTAATAACCACAAGTGCATAACATAGCTATAGCTATTACCTGCAAGTACAGGTTAATCCCACGAAGACAATGAATACTAGTAATTACCCTTCTCCTATTATTTAGCCTAAGGATTGATTTTAGGTTTTTAATGAAAAAAAAACTAAAACTAAGGCAAGTAAAATAAAATAGGTAATGAAATTGAACAGAGAATTAAGAAAGCACTTAGGAAATTATTGATATCGAGAATTAGTATCTAGATTTCGAATCTTCCTAAACCCTTAACAAATTGAATTTTTTATGCAATTGTTTTATTGAATTATTAGAATGTGGAGACTCCTATAGTATGCTAGTAGTTGACCTTGAGTCTACTAATAACTAATCCTAAGGTATCTAATCGAATTACTCATGTTAAATATTATAAGATTGCATTACTGTTTTATGAATCCCTTTATTAAGTTTGACAATAATTTGGAAGATTTATGTCTTCGTATCTCTAGGGTTGCAATCAACTCCTTCCAATTTCCTTGAATCTATTCAACCTATGATTTCTCAGTCGCTACGTATGAAATCAACTTATGGTCTAATATTATGGATTCCTAGAACATAAATAAAACAAGTAATTGGATTGCAACATTCAATCAAACCAATTTCCTTAATAAAAGAATCAAATCATATCAAAGTATTAACATAAGGTTCTTCTAACCTAAATACTAACTAAAAATTTAGTTATATATTATCGAACAAAAAGTCAAACATAGATAAAAAAAATGAATTGAAAATAATGGGTTCATAATCTTTAATCTCCGTAATTGTCTTCTATTGAATATTTTTGGATGTAGAGGCTTGATTTTGTATTCCTATAGATCTTTTGATGAAATCTTGAGATTTTTCGCTCTCTGGACCAAAATCACTCTTGGAAAATGAACTCCAGGTCTGGAAATCGCTTCTTAATGTTGGCTTCCCTCTTAAGTCTCCGTTCATACCTTTATATATGAAATTCTAGGGTTTTGTCTGATTCACGGTCTTATGCAAAGCCGTATAAGACCGTGCATCACAAAATTCTCTTAAAATTGCAAAACTACACAGCTTGGGAGAAATGCACCGATAGATGTACAGCTGTGCGTCGAATCTTCATTTTGTGTCGTGTTTTTGCTCTAATTCTTCTCTTTTAAGTTCATAAAGGCAATTATACTTTGCAAACACACTTGAAGCAAATTAAGTACTAAATATACAATAAAAGTATGGAATATCAAGCAAATACATCAAATATAGGTGTAAAAATATAGTCAAATATTTATATATCAGTTTTTAGTCAGGCAAGAGATCTTATTGAGATTTCTTCTAACTAGGATTGCTTAAAAAATGGAAGTCCATTTGTCTCCTTGTTATAGCCAAAGGACTCTTGATTTTTGTCTCAGAACTGAGTTGTGTGCATCTAAAACCTTGATGTGATTCTTTTGATTATGCCTCTCCTTAGTTCTATATTTTTCATTCATAGGATGTACGTAAATAATAACTTGTGTAGAGTCTAGCTTACTCTTACTCTCCATAATTTCTACATTTTTTCTATCTATAAAAGGCTTGTGGAAAGTTTTTAGCTTATCCTTCACTATTTTCAGCCTCCTCACACATTTAAATTGTTCAAACCCTTCCACACTTGAGCTTATTCCATCCTATAAAAGCTCTTGAAAACCTTGATTCTTGTCTGAAAAATTAAAGAATTTAAAGGGATAATTCTAACTAGGGTATTAATCAAATTATAAATCTCGATCAAGAAGTGATATGAAGTAAAAAAACCAAATATCACAAGTCACGATCGTGCTCTATGGGCCACAGTCGTGACCTAAAGGAAAAAACACAAGCCACGATCGTCGCAGGCAAGGCCATGATCGTGCACTGCGTCGGGCTGATAGAAAAACTCAAGTTTTAGACCAAATTTTGGACCATTTTAATCCCGACTTTGACCTAGAGCCTCGAAGATATAAATAGAATATGATATGACAGCCAGCAGAGTAGGAGGGAGAGTGACAAGAGTTTAACGAAAAAGTTTCCATTCCATCGATTCCGAGAGAAAACCTAGGGTGACATCGAGAGATTGAGGAAGGAGACAAAGGAAGAGACACAATGAAGAGCTTGAAGCGAAGTATTTCCTGGAACATGAGGTTTCTCGCTGTCACTGTCTCCAATTCCGTTCTCGTTATTTCAATTTTATTCATGTATAAAATTGAAATAGGTGTTGAGATTTTTTTGGTTGAATGTTGAGTTGATGTCTAAACTCACCTTTAGATTTGATTCTTGAGATTAATGAAGTTTATTCGATTGTGTTTTTATTGATTGGATTGTGATTTAAGTCATGTTCTTAATAACTTGGCGATAGACTGAGAGGGTGAGCTAAGTGAAAATAACCAATTTGGGCTAACGAGAGTTGGGTGAATTAATAGGTAAAGAATTAAATCAAACCGGTATAATCGTGTAATGAGAGATCGAGCATAATTTTCCAGTAGGTTAGTAGACAACTTTAGATCTAATTTAGTTTTTGGGTTGATTGCGAATCAAGAGATCGGAATTCCCATAAATTGAATTAGGGTTTATCAATTAGAGTTAAGAATTATAACTAGAGCGAGAGTAATTCACCTTATGACTGTCTAGGCTCGTTGAGTCAATAATTGCATAATTGGTTGAGTTTTTTTAATTTCAAATTAAAATCCCCTTTCTCTCACTTGGTGATTTCTAGGTTGATTTTGGATTTAGTTGTGTGATTGCATTTCTGTTGCTTTTAGCACTTTCAATTCTCATATCCGATTATCAATTGATTTACTTTTCTGTAGTAGTTGTTAAGTTTGTGACTTAGCTGCCATTATACTTAGGACTAGTTCCTTTTCTCATGGGATCAATACCTTAAGTACTACGTGAACGACCTGTGCGCTTGCGGTAATTACCAAGTTTAAAAATATTGAAACTTAGAGCGTGTAACTTGAGCGAACAGATAGAAGATCAACTATAAGGTACTGTACGTTTCTTGAAGAAAATTTGGTAATGTGGAGGAGCAAGAAGTAGAATGTGATGATGGCAAGGTCATCTGCAGAATCAGAATTTAGGGCTATTGCTCAAGGATTGTGTGAACTATTCTGGCTGAAGATTATTCTATATGATTTGAGAGTCAAATGGGACGACCCTATAAAATTCTATTGTGACAATAAGTCAGCCATCAATATTGCTCATAATCTGATACAACATGATAGAATAAGGCATATTTAGATTAATAGACATTTCATTAAAGAAAATTTGGAAGAAGGGTCAGTGAGTTTGTCCTATGTTCTATCAGAACGTAAAGTAACTAATGTTTTAATAAAGGGGCTGAACAATTCAAATTTTTATGATCTTGTATACAAGCTAGAAATGGAAGACATATATTCCTCAACTTGAGGGGGAGTGTTAGATACTAAATAGCTGTAAATAGATTATACTTAGATAGGTTGTAAATAGATAAGATTAGTTTGAAATCCCTTAAATTAAGGAGTACATTAGATAACTTTAGATAACTTTCCAGATTTAAATTCCTACTTGTAATGTCCTATATATAGTTGTATACTCTTATTCAATAAATGAGAAATAGAGAAAATTTCCCACAAATTATTATATGTTTGAGACGACCGAAAAACAAAACGTACAGCTATAACGTTATTAGAAACCTCAATGATCAAGGTATTTAAGCATCTTAATCAATCTTTTACAATCACTCCATTATGCAAACAAAACTGCAGAATTACAAATGTCTAATTCTCATTTCATTTATCCAAACAGAGTTTAAGGAGCAGTAAGAGAAGATGTAAAGTCAACAAGCTAGTGGCAAATCTAGACAGTCTGAATTGATTCCAGGATGACATGTATAACATCAGATTCGTACACACAAACTAATAGCTCAAATGATTCTGTCCAGAGAGTATCACACACACCAAAAACAAGGTGTTTCGTAAATGCCCTCCAGCATTTACGTCACTGAATCTCTAGTCTGTACAAAAGGCATACAACGCATACATGGATGCAAGTGCCAAAACAATTTGATAGTTTCCAAAAAATCTCCCTGAACCACTACCAACTCTACTGGCCACCTATAGTGAGAAGCAAGCCATAATGATCACTAGGCAAAACTGGAAGCTCCAACATCTTCACCTCTTTCCTTACCTTCTTCTCTTTGATGTACGATAAACCTGGTATGGCCTCCTTCCCAATCATCTCGATTTCATCGATCTGGAAATCATGAAGTTTGCATACAAACCTATCTAGGCGCTTTTGCAATGTCCGGTTCCCAGATAGCATTTGGTTGGACTTGGTATCATAAGTCCACCCATTGTCTCCTGGCCTCAACTGAGCCCAAGCATCAACCCACCCATCAGGCAAAGGAAACTGACCATCCAACTTATCATCCCAATTCATGTCACCACCAAAAATCACATTATTGTTCTTCTTGAGGAGATCAATGGCTTCCTTTGCCTGATCTACACGCTCCTTGCTGAACATCTGGTCCCATCTCGGTGGTGCTGGACAAGGACTTTCCAGATGGCTTGTGGCAACAATTAATGGATTCTTCCCTTCAATTTCAACCTCAGTAATACACAATTCTCTCCCCATTATAGAATTCGCAAAGGAAAAAGAACTGAAGGACTTTACTGGCAGCTTGCTCAACTGCATGCACAACTATTCATTATGAACAAATGACTAACTGATTCATATATTCTTAACAGCACCATGTATGAACTCAGAGCAAGAATTTTTTAAAAGGTAAATTTTAAGCCTAATCCCGGTAACAAGCAGCAAACAAGAAGAAGAAATTTACAGTCCTCTGTTAAATTTTTCATGCAATGCACGTTGGATAAACTATCCAAGAATCTTAACCAACAAGTTTAAAGCACAGAAAAGGATAGATAAAGGAACTATGGAACATACATACAACCCCAAGATGTATGGCCATTCCCTAGAAAAATACTTTCTCAATAAGTTTCATATCAAGAACTTGCAGTATGAATGCCAATCCAAAAGAGAGAAAAAACAAATAAATTTAGCAGCATGAGATTAGGTGATCAATAACTAAGACTTCCTTATCACAATGCCCACTTTCAATGCAGAATCACACTCAGCCGATCAAAGTTCAATCGCAAGTCCAATATTGAGTTGACAGGTCAATGAAATTTGGGTCAATTTCAAAAAGAAAACAAAAACAAAAGTTCACCTGCATGCAAAAGTATGGTCTTGAATCAGCCACATGTTTTGATACCGAACAACCATATACTTCCCACCAGCCAGATTGCCGAAATATGTCATATATATTAGGAGTAACCTCCTGCAAGGAAAAATATCCACAAGTGAAATGGAGCTACTGGGATGACTTGCTCCTCTAAGTGACTGGGAACCAAGAATGACCTGTAAATTAATAATATCTGGTGAATGCAATTGAATAAGGTCACCAAGTGCTTTCATCCTCTTATGCAACTCCAGGTCTTCACGAAACCACACATTGTAGCTCAAAATCTTAATTGAACGCAAAGCTGCAGCTGAATCAGCATGATTTTACCACATACAGTCCGTTAATAATGAGATAGGAAAAAGGCCATGGTTCAACACTGACGACAGAAGAAGAACCAACAACTTTTGTTACAAAAAAAAGTGGCTAACATTGTATAAGATGGAGTTCAGATATTCAACCAGTTTAAGGCAATACAGATAACAGAAGATACATCTCAACTCCATAGCATTCACAAAATAAAAACCATAATTGACAAACTCAACCTAAGATAACCTAATGAAGTTGAAGTCCTATTTCTCTACATCTTCTAAAACCAAAGGCTCACCCTTTACGGCAGTAAGTTCCTTGTTTGATGCTTCAATCCCTCCAGAAGTACCCAATCCCACAGAACCTGCAATTCCATTAGCAAACATTAAAAGAATTTGACAATAGCGGAAAAAAAACATCAATATATATCCCGAAACCATTCAACAAAAGCAATAGACAACGATAAGAAGAAGGAGATGAAGAAGGTGTAGAAAACAAAAACTAACCCTTTAGACTAACCACCTTAGTTGAGGCCTTAACCCCACGAAAGTCCCCAAATTCAGCACACGCCGGATCACCATCAACCGGGTCCCTGACTTTCCTTTTGCAAGGGCGTAAGGGAAAGAAAACAGACCCAATTGAAGAGTCCAAGTCCCCATCGTCACCAATATCATTCAAGTCCTCAAAATTGGAAAGGGAACCAACTGGGGCTCTAGTTTCACATATTTGACAGTTTGAGTTCTTGAGTGGATTCAAAAAAGTGCAAGCCTTGCAAGACCATTTTGGGATTTCTACACTAGAGGAAGAAGCAGAGGGAGACAGTGGAGGAGAGCGAGGCGACAGGCAGAGATGGCAAGTGGAATTTGGAGAAGGGGAGTTGATGAAAGTGCATTTCTTACAGGACCAAGACATGGGTTCCCTAAGATTGAAGAGCAAGATTGGAGTTTTTCTGAGGTATGTTCGTAGCGACAGTTGACGATGGGTATACAAAATTCCGTACTTCGAAAAGGTCTGCATTACTTCATTCCAAGTTCAAAACCAAAACTTTGTTACCGCTTTCGAGTTTCGACGAATCCAATCCAAGTTTGTAAGCACGTGTGTCCGACTATGGCCCTCTAAGGAATCACACGTGGATAACAGTGGAGCCGATGTGAACTTCTGGGTTACTGGAGTGGACTCCACAATCCACATTCTCCTTTCTCTTATAGGCAAAGCCCATCATACACTTGATAGTTCCCCAAAAGCAATGGACTTACTTTGTGAAGGCTGAAGGTAATTAATAGACCTTTGGAGCTACTCTTTTCAATTGCAGTGGAAATTCAATGCTCAGTAAGGATACTCAAACAAGGGAGTGTAGGTTCGGTGATGGTTGATGAATTTCCTCTTCTTTCCATGAGAGTTTATAAGTTAGTCACCGTATATGAAATCATATGCTAATATGTTACAATTTTGCAGTGTATTCACTGTTCACTTCCGAATGGCAATACATTCTGGACAAAGGCACAGGTTTATAGCGATTAACGAATGAGTTAGGAAAAGCAGCAAAGAATAGAACGCTGAAACAATGTTCATTTACTCCTAAGACCTTAGAAGTAGAACATGAATATAATTAAGAACAGAAGGAAAATGTCTAAGTTAAAACGCGAAACATGTTTTACGTTTCTTTGCTGGAAAGGTGATATCTTTGTAAGATGCTGCGGTCGTCTTTGTAATTATTAGAGCCCCCAATATGCTTCCCTTTAGCCCTAAATATAGGTAGCGCTGCTTAACTTATGGCTAACTTCATTGATTACTAATAAGAGCCCACCATAAAGCAGAACTTTTGGTTGCAACTGTTACTCGTGAAAGTAACTAAATCACAGATCATAATACACTCCAGAAAAAATAAATTTTATTTTTGAATCTCAAAAAGACGTTATAAAAGGAATGTGTAACAGAAGAGAGAAAATTACAGGCAATAAAGCATCTAAAAACTTCTTCCTTGTGTTTAACCTGCTACTTCTCAGACTATCCGCAGCTCCGCTAGATTCAGTTGTGTTCACCACTGTCCTTGTCTTATTGCTGATTTTCTTACTGCAGCAACAGCAAAGAATTACATATATTGTTTTTATTAAGTAATATTTTTGACATAACTCTTAAGACTTGATACTTTCAGTGGATAAATTACCTTCCAGGAAATATACAGCTTCCATGGCCTGCAAATATTAGAAATAAGAAGACAAGTGTCAGATCTGAATAGATACGAACATCAGTTAAGACCGAGGGAGGGACCTCCATTTTGCATATGACAACTTTCTGTTAATACAAAGCAATAATAGACATGCTTGCAGGCATTCATCATTCATGGAAAAGGCCGAGAAGCAATTGGAATATTATCCTTAAGCACAGTAAGAACGTTGATCATGATTTTCGAGTTTAATCGCTATCTCAATATAAAAAAAATGGCAGCCGCTCAAGAACCCATGTGGGCGTGTCCGGTAGGAATCATACAGCATGCCCTCGCGAGCATCCTATGGTTTGTGATTGGAGCGTGCTTCTGTTAACTTTAGCTTAAAGGTGTAAAACTACTTGGCAAGCTTTTTGGTACCAATAAAATTCAAGGACAAAAACTTACTTGGGTCAGTAGTGGTGATCATGCCAGCACCCTTGAAATCACAGGACCCAGGAGCCTTTCCTTCCTTCTGGTAATAACTATCAAAAGCATATGAGGCATGATTCTTCACATTGTTGGGCTGGTAACAATTTTCTCCCGGCTGAATTTCACTGCAATTAGCCCTTCCTGGTCCACATGCCCAATCCAAAGCTGCCTGCAACGTCTTTGAATCAACACCATCCACTGCAATGCAGTACGTCAGGTTTGTTGTATCGTTGGCCAAGAACGTTCCCATCTCAGATAGATGAAGCAGATAAACTGGAGTTGAATTCCCATAAAATAACCCCCAATTTGCTTCTGATGCAGGGGATGACCTCAAGTCCTCATTGAACATCTCATATATATACACACTAGAAGTGACTTCTGGATGCAGAGGAGTCCCACTACGATCGAAAACATGCTTAATCAGATTAGAGTTATATGTGTCTGCATTGTCAATAGTAGCATAAGGTTCCTTGGCATCTCCCTTTGTCGGCCACCCGGTCTCAGTAACAAGGACCTCAACATCAGTAATATTCAAGTTCTTCATCGAAAAATACGCAGCATCGATCATAGCATCAAGGACATTAGTGTAATGCAATAAGGTATTTGGATCAACCATTTCTTTAGATGGTGTCAATGGCTTAAACAAAGAATTATCAAGAGGCACGACCCCTTTATTCTGCATAAATACATAGTAAGGGTAAAGATTCATCATCAAGGGAGACCCAGTTTTTGACAGGAACTGTAGCAAAGGAAGCATGACAGAGCTCCAACTCTGGTTAAAGAATGACTGAGAAGGTGGAAATGGATCGAGGATTATAGAAGCTGCGTGTGGAGTGGAAATTTTGATCTGGTTATGCAAATTTGCAGCAACTAAAGCACTATAAAGTGACTCAATTGCTGGCATAAGTAAAGGGGACGAAGAGGGAATTGTTGTCAAGACCTCATCACCAACAGCAACAGCTGTTATTAACGTTTCAGGGTAGTAGGCAACAACATTGCGACCAATCCAAGAGGCTGCTGTGGCATTCGAGGAGCCAATAGCAAGAAGCTGGTTGTTGGGGACGCTAATAATGACCCGGATCTTGGTTTTGGCCAAAGCTTTGAGGATTTCAGGGTCAGCATCGTAAAGTCTGATATGGGTTATCTTTTGAGATTGCAGAAACGAAGCGAGCTCCGTAGCTGACAAGAGATTGGAGACATCTATGCCAATGTTGAAACCCACAAATGGCTCGTTGTTTACTGTTTCTTTCTGCTGCTTTATAATTGATTTTGCTGCAAATTGGTCAAGAAAAGGTGAGATAGACAAAAAATTCAGGTCTTTGGTTTCACAAAAATGAGTAATTTCTGGTAGTTACCTTGTGATGATGTGAAGAAGAAGAAGAAGGTAGTAATGATAAGGACTTTGATCCTAGAGTTTCCCATTGCTAACTAGGTGCTTGAGCTTTAAAATTTCATCCCCTGGTTCTGATTCAGCTACAGATTCTAGCATTATCTTCGAAGGCTAAAAATTTCTCCAATTTTCTATTGAAATTCCTCTAGTGGTGTTTGGTTTGAGTTTTGGGTTCTGGTTGTTGACCCAACAGATCTGCAGTTTGAAGGAGAAAGAAGACATGAACAAAAGGCAACCACTTCCAAAAGGAGAATGAATGTGTTCGAGCAGTTTACTTCCAACTGGATTCTTGGTCGGAAATAATCGTATTCGTGTTGCTAGATTAAAGATAAATAACTTGCTGCATATGAATTGCCAAGACTGACCTTGTAGACCGAAAGGCTAAGCGTGTGTATTTGGGGCAAAAGCTGGAAAAGGAAAGCAAACAGTAACTTGAGTAGATTGACATGGGCGGGCCATGCTCTGGACCTTGGATTTGGAGATGGTTCTGTTCAAGTCCTCAACAGCCTGGCACTGGCACTTGCGTTTCCCGCAGAGTCACGTTAACTTGCAGCCTTCAGGAGTATTCTTGTGGCCAGTAAAACTCTGCTAATGTATATTTTACCATTCAACCTTGGGAAAGATATCTACAAATAATACATTTTAAGACAATACAATAAGGAAAATTTATGCTATGTTTGTGTATATCACCAAAGGAGACGATGTAAGTCAAAAGTTATGAATACCGTACCGAATTTAGTATCGGATTGAGTTCTGGAACGGAACTGTATCAGTACCGGTCAGTACCGGATATCATTTCGGATAATTTTTTAAATTTATAAAATAGTCCCTAAAATTTTTAAAATTTACAAAATAGTCCATATTGATATATT
>JAOQML010000002.1:14091695-14107935 GCA_027568935.1 Erythroxylum urbanii
TCAGACTCAAACCCACCAATCACAATCGTCTGGGCATGCATCTACCTTCCCAGGCCCACATCAAACTCTGTTCCACAAGCCTTAAAAATCGCCGAAAATGTAAATGACATAGGCCTAATCCCTCTCCTTCTTATGTCACCATACAAACTAATGCTCTCTGTGATCAGTCCTTGAACCGAGTAAGCCCTAACAACGGAGGTCTGCTGGTGCGTCGTCTGGTCTGCTGATTCATCGTCTGGTCTGCTCTATTGGTGTGTGGGAGAAGGTGATTGTCTACTGGTGCGTCGGAGAAGGCGGTCTGGTCTGCTAGTGCGTGGGAGAAGAGGAGAAGAGGGTTGACTGCTGTGATAGGGTTAAGAAGTTGTGGGTATTCTTGGGTTTCTAATGTTAAAAACGAAACCAACAGCCTTTAAATTTCAATTCACGTGGTTTATCGCGTGAATTCAATTTACAAAGAGAGGTGGGTTTAAACCCACACATGAATTGAATTCATGCCAAAAAGATTGTTCTAAACAAGTTCAATTACATTGAATTCAATTCCTTGTGTTCCAAATAGGGTGTTAAGCAATAATCTAGATCTTTTGGAAAAAACAAAAAAGGCATCGAAGCCATCAAGGTTATGGGCTTTTTTAACGATCAAGACTAAATGAGGCATTTTATACATCATATTTAGAAAACGGCCTATCAAGTAAAGCTACTTGCATAGAGTCTGGTGGAGATAAAAAGAAGGATGTTAGTTCATGAGAAGTTATATCTCTACCAATAGATTAAAAGATCTTTGAAGTCGTCGAAAGCTAGATTTCAAGTTCCTTATAATCATTAAGGCTGCTGATCATGCAAAATATTGATCTTGTTTTATTTCATTTTGGAAATAACGGCACTATGAAAAAACTTGGTATTCCTGCCACTCTCAATAAGCCATATACTCTTTGATTTTGAAGAATAAGACTATTATAAGTTTCCAAATCCTAGATGTAATAGCTTAGTTTTTTAACTCTTCATTGCTAGAGGATTTATAAAAATCATTATGCACATTACTAAAAGCCTCTCTTGCCTTACTAACGTCTAATTATATGCTAGGGAATTGATCTTTTTTTTAGTAACTTTACTTCTTGTTTTATGCTATATATTTAGTTTTTCCATACAAATGTATGCCTTATAACCATCAACTTTCCTTTTTATTCCTTTCCTTACTACTGCAAAACTCAGAGCTTTGAGGAGTTTTTTTTAATAAAAAATCTAAATAGAAAGAAAAATCTTTAATTAAACTTGAATAGAAAGAAATCTTTCTTATTGGTTGGTTTTTCTTGCTTTTTAAATAGGTATCCAGTAATTTAAAGTTATGTTATTTGATTTGTTAAATAATCCAAATTTCTTATATTCTTGAATTCCTTTAAGAAAAAATGAGGCAATACAAATTTAAGTTCCATCAAATATTTTAAAAGGTAAAAATTCATTGAAGGAATCAGTCGCCAGTTACAAAGTTGTTGCTAATTATAAAGACAATACAAGGGAAGCAATTCTAAACATTCCATATAAGTGATATGCTAAGTAAGTTCCATGAGGATAAGCCTATTCATAAGCACCATCTAATATACATTTTAGGAGTCACTTGACTAGGTAGGTTCCAAGCAATGACATTCGTTCTAATTTTGGTTTTTAGGTTTGATAAGATGATCACCATAATGGTGGCTTCATTACAGATGAGCCTTATGTTTCTTTCACACCATATAAAGAAAACCGAAGCTCCAAAGATTTTTGAAGCTTTGGAGCTTCAATTTGATGCTCTATAAGCTAAAATTTTTTAAGAAGTACACGTGGATCCACTTCACCCACAAGCCTTCTTTGTTAGTGGTTAGAATCTATAGTCTTTTTACCAGAGAGTTTTGCTCAACATTCAAGTGCAAGTGATGCCTAAACCACTATTCTGTTTAGGTAAACAAATATATGATCGTCTTACTTTAGGAGTCCTGACTCAGTTATCAAGTCTACTCCATCAAATTGAAATCGCTTGATATAGTGTTGGAAGTATTCAACTTAGTGGTTCTTTTAGTACATCACAATTAATCTTAAAAGTTATCTACAAATAATTAATCATCTTTGTAACAACTATAGTGACACATGTCAAAAAAGCAAGCAACGTGAGTTGTTGTACATAAATTTGGTTAGAAAGCCTTCCACGTTATCTCATCCGATGACTTAAATAAGTATTCTTTAAAAACATTTGGTCCGAGCGACATGATTAGCCATGAATCGAGCGGAATTAAAAAAAAAAAAATTTAGTTATTAATTTTAAATTGAATCAAACTCAATTTCTTTTATCATCTTTACCCTAAGGCCCAAATTGTTTGTGAATCCCATTTTAGTAAGCAATTTCTAAATCTAAAAAGGAGTTGAATGATTATGATCGAGATTCTGTCGAATGCATTGCGGTCGTTGTGATGTTACAGTTGCCTCTTCAGTTTTCAAATTTTCGAAAATGTAATGTCATTACAATTTCAAATTTTCTTTACATTTATAAATTTAATAGAATTTTAAATAAAGACTAATTTCTAAACATAATACAAAATGATATTAAAAATAAAATTGAAATGAAGGTTTAATTTTTTTAAAAATCTTCTAAATAAGAAAATTAAATGAAAAAATGACAAAAAGAGCCAACAGCTCTTATTTATTACACTAACTTAAAAAAAAAAGTTCCAAGATAGAGGAGCAAAACAAAGCATAAATATTCTAAATACATTTAAAAACTATTCTATACTACTTGATCGAGTCCCTTCTACAATAGTTTCTAAAGTTCAACAAAGAACTTCCAACTTCCAAAATTAATATCAACTCAAAATTAATTATTAGGTTAAGCCACATGCATTTAATTTTTATTTCATTCCATTTATAATATTTAAGAAATTAACAATTTTATTATATAATGACTAATCAACTAAATTTATATAATCATAAGCCGTAACATTGTTGATTTATAGATTAGTTACAAGGATTTGTAGTGATCAATTTGTACCTCAAATAAGATCCAGAGAGGTTTTTAGAAGCAATACTTCAATGTAACTGTTTAAATGACCCATATACTCCAAGAGAGATCCATTCAAAAGCAAAGCCTTCTTTATTTTTATTTAAGACCTCATCACATCACATTTCCTGAGCTTTGGTATTAACACTTAACTGATTTTCAAATTCAAGATACCTGTGGACAATAACTATGTACAATATGAACGCCTTGATTGATTATCTCCTCGTTCTAAACGGTCAGACATTACAACGGGTTTCTAAATAGCAGATTCCATAGGATAACAGCCCAGGACACGGAGAAATCTAGCAAATTCCTGCAAAAGGATATAACAAACTTTTATCAAACTGAAGGAAAGATGAGAGCAAAGAGATGACTATATATACAACATGGAATGAGACACAGAAGCAAGCAGGTTTATAGGGGAATGGACTGAACATGGTTGAAGCATATTCTAGTATCAAGTGGGTCTCAGGCAGCCCTGAAGAGGGCATTGAACAGATATTTGTCTGTTAATGGAAACTAGAACAGGATCACTGATTAGAGAGGCCGCCAGCCTTGTGGCACACTGAAGAAAATAGAAAGTTGCATTTATCCCTTCACAGAAGGAACCAAAAGCTGAAGTAGCCAAAACATAGAAAGAAATAAGCAAGCAGTTTTTATCTAAGAGGTCATAGAGTTGGAATGTACATAATCAAAACAAAAATGGGGATTATAAGAACTTAGGCAGCAAAGTGTTCTCCATCCACAATATGCCAGACATATACTGACCTGCAAATGTCCCAAAGCATATTGCACACGAGGCTCCGCCATAGAGGCTTCGAGGTCAACATAAAAAATATAGTCAAAGTACCTATCATCAAAAATATACCACCAACAAAGCAAGAAGATCAGAGCAGATTAATGATCGTCGCCAGCACAGCACAAGAAATGTATCTTTAATTTCATGCTTTTTTTTCTAGTCCGATTGGAAAGGAAAAGCTCAAAACTAAGCCAAGCATTCATGAATGACAGCAGCACCAGATTAAATTGATGAATAGCTCAGCTGTTTGAAAAGGCAAACAAAAAATGTGAACACCGTAGGCAATGGACCATATGCTATCACATGGCATTCTTTTATATAAAAGGAAAGCTGACTTTCTGAATATTCTCTTATTACCTTTTTGCCTTGTTTTTTTGTTTGGGCTTCCGTACTCCCCTTTTTCCTTTTTATACAATTTCCTTTACTATCTCTCATTCAATTCCCTTAATTGCTAAACAAATATTTACCAGTTATTTGTCCATGGGATAATGGCCACTTTTTTCTGCGTATTCTACCAATGGAACCATAGATTTATTCTTATTTTCCATTTCCAAATGGTTAAATATATATTCACCTAAAAGTATATTCAAAGTGGATCTACATAGTCTATTAACAAAGGCTGCTTCAAAGGCTATGCTTACTTGGCACTCCCTTTGTTAGAATCATCAACAACTCTCAACGGACGGTTTTTCAGTGGACGGCTGTCTATCTGGAAAGTGTTCAGTGAAAGAAGAGACAGTTAGAACATTTGATATATTAGTCGAACAATATAATTGACCACTTCATTTAAAGCTACCTTTGACAAATTAATTTCCCTTAACGCAAACACTGCCAACGCTTTGAACAGTACGCCTGGACCTTCTTCTAGTGAGAAAACAATGCTTGTCTAGGTAGAGAAAAGTTGCAATAACTTGGTAAAAATGATGGTTCTTATATTGATTGGAAAATAAAAAGGGTAATCTTACTTTATAGGGTCTGTCGGTTCCTGGAATTATAGGTTCTCTGCCAAGTATCAGAAAGTGGGTAATATTGTCCTTCTCATCCTGATTACGTAAACAAAATTCAAGAAAAACTTTGACTATTAACATTGAAGTATGAACTAAAGGTTTTTCAGTAAGTATCAGAAAGCAGGTGATATTGTCCTCATCTTAATCATGTGCGTGATGGTCCAGTTATTATAATCAGAAGCATCAAATTGAAGCCCGCTACATACAGGGCACACCAGACTTGAAACAAGTAATTTAGGACATGTACAAACAAGTATTAACATGAGTTATAAACCATCCTTTCCAAATTAGAAGATTGATGTTGAGAACTTTCCATTTGAAAAGTTTTAGTTCAAAAGGCATTGACAGTTATCCACCAAAAGTTATGTAATTGAAAAATTCCACGATGGAGATAGATTAATAGAAAAGGACAAAAAAGTTAAGAGCCTAAACATACTTCAGTACCACGGGGTCTTGTATTCATTCAAATGTGACACTTTAAGCTAGTTATTTACTCATACTTACAGATTATCTTGCAAAAATATTGGGGGTACTTCCGACATGTTTTGGCACACAAACTTGTTTAACTTCTATGCCAATCATCAATAATTTCAAAATTGTAGTACCACTCATCTGCATTTACATGGTAAATTCCTTCACTTTCATAAAGTTCATCAAAACATTCACTTGCGTTGTATTCATTACAGATAGTTTCCATGAGCCCTTTAAGGACAAATCCCTTCCCTTTAACTATTTGTAAGAGAAAGAATCCATCAGCTCCTCACACATGTTGCTTCCTTATCAAATTTATTACTGATAGGCATTCGTTAAGCAGATCCTCTTAAAGAATTTGCAATCTTTTAACTTATGTTACCAACTTCCATCAATATGTTCCTGAGGGAACATAATTTTTCCTTGAATAGAATGAAATGATATACATTTACAGACAAGCTAAGGGAGCAGTGTTACTTGTATTTTATCAGCAAGAATGTCAAGCCCATAGATTTCTGCCGCCCGAGCGCTAGCAATAGCTCCAGTATCTCTCATAGCACTTAAAGCTACCGTCTGTGGTAGAGTACAATACCCTTGAGTATATAAATAAGAACCTATATCAACAAAGGTTAACCAAAAAGGGTCGAGAGGAATCTAATGATTACCTGAGCAGCACCAGCAGTATCTTCAGCACTAACTCTTACTACACCTAACTTGCTCAACATCATCTCACATTGGGCAAGTGCCTGCACGTCAGGATTTTGTTAAGAATGTGACAATTTTAGAGCTGAAAGTAATCACCTCCGCTACTACTAAACAAATTTATTTTCAGTTGAAGTTTGCAGCCAACATATATCAAGAGGAAAAGAGATATACAAATGGCTTTCTGACCAACTAAACTACTAATCCTGAAGAAAGGAAACAAAATTTTGGATCCTATATTAGGATTCAGTTTACAGCCTCTTTCTCTTGTTTCATATTGGCGCCATATAAGACACAGGTTGGATATTAGGCACATATAAATATACACTTACGGCTTGACAGAATTAGCTTTTCACCAAACAGCTGTTGCTTTGCCTTATTAAGAACTGTTCTTAAAGTTTTGTCATTAATAGAATTTCTTTTGGTATATTTGAAGAATGTTTATATCTGTGAGAAGGAAAACTCGTGTATCAAAAGAAACAGAACCGTAAATGATTCGAGGGAGATAAGAATGGCCAACCTGTGGGTGGCTGGAAACACGCTTTAATTCATTCTTCTTTACGCCAGGCAACCCCAAAAGGCAATGGTTCACTGCCAATTGCACCTCCCCCACTATGTGCAGCCTATGACGGAGGAGCAAGTCATAATTACGGTGGATGCTGCCACCCAATGAATTCTCGATTGGGAGGACTGCTTTATCAACCAACCAGAGTTCAACTGCCTGATCAGGAAACATTCAGATAGAGATCACACTTGCTTGTGGAATAACTCAATAAAAATAATGAACAAACAGGGACAAACAGACCTTAAATGCATCTTCAAACTGATCACATGGAACGGTTTCACATTTGGGGTATGCTTTTAAAGCTGCAGCCTCACTATATGCACCTGGTAACCCCTAAAGATGAAGACATAGAATATGGCAATAGCATAAAAGACACAAGACATTTGGAGATGCCGAATGTTTAAATGATTACCTGATAAGCAACCCGTACTTTTCTACTGTTATCAAGGGAAGAAAGATCTGTTGCAGACAATGGTTCTGCAATTTATACAAAATTAGTTGATTCACACATTGAAGCATAGAAGAATTAAGAGAATACATATGAGCCAGGAGGATCCCAAATAATTTCAGGTCAACCATACACAACCCCAATAGTTAAACCACTTAATATCTTGGATATAATTATATAGAGATTACAAGTATACACTACTACTACAGTACAAATAATAGTTCAAAAGTTGGCAAACGACACAACTACCCCCGGAAGATTCAATATATGACACAAAGCATCTGCCAGGAGCTATGGTTTAGGTGGCAGGCCTTGAAATTCTTTCCATAAAAGTGTTGACAAGTACCTGTCTTCATTACAACATCAAATAAACCAATGTGCTGGAAGATCATAATATATGACCATAGGCTTTTCTACTTTTAATGCATAAAACGATAATTGAATATACAACTTCTTGATGACACAGCTGTGATTGCAGCAAAACCTTATCGTTTTTGTATTTGTTGGCGTTTCTCAATCAAAAGCATTCCCTAGCCTCCTACCTTCTTTGAGAAACGAAGTATTTGTGTCAATAATTCTCATCATTCAGACGAGAATTTCAAGAAAGTCCAGTCATTGGACATCAGGACAAAAACTTAATCCAGATTTTCCCATCAACTGCAACTCTTGGAATTCAAATAGCAGTTAATATATGAGGCTAATTCAGTGTTAAACCACATCAGCATACATTCAGTCCGTTTAAACTAAGGCAGGCTTATTCTGCACAAAACAATAATATTGAATTTCCAGTCATACTAACAATTGGACTGTTTGTCAAGAAGAACATATTTTACATAATTGGGGTTTTGACAAACTCACTAGGAAGAAGGCTCAAATCCCTGTGGAATATCGTGGACTTCGTTTCTTGAAAATTATCTGTTGTCCGAGAAGGCTCCACCCCAGGAGTGAAGGACTTCTCTTCGTCCACAGGAGTCATATCTCTTTGAGCGAAGACAGCCGCACAACAGCATTGCCATTTATGAGACTTCTCAAAATCGCAATTGTACATTAAGTTGAAGCCAAATCCACGTCGGCTAGACCCCAAATCTAGAGGACAAACTTTAGAGTAAGGCTTGATGGGACTAACCCAGATGGTCCCGTTAACTCTCAAATCCATGAGCGAGAGAAAGATAACAACTTTCACTCCCTATGCATATGTATGAAAATGCAAATGCAGCAGCGATAGAAATCATGAGAAATTGAGAGAAGGGTTGTTGATGATGGAGTTGTTGGGGTTGAGCATAGGTGAAACCCAGTATGACATTGCTAAAGTAGATAGGTAATCGGGATATGGAGTCGAGGAAAACAAATGGTATTTGGAGTTGAAGAAGTTAAAACAAGTCCGAATCATTAAACTGCAGCACAAGAAATTTGGTAGTGTTGGCAATTATGAGAGGCCATCGGGGTTAAACAATGGGATGCATTTTATAAGGTCAATCTATGGAGTTGTCTTCTATTGGTTAAGTTAAGTCTCTCTGAAACGTGTTTGCAACTTTGCAATTGTCTTGTCCGACACAAGATTCTCTTTCTCCACGCCAGCCACCCGCTTCCCATGACAGGTAAAGGCGTGGGCAATATGCCAATATGTGTCATGGTGTTTTAAAAAATAAAAATTACGATCAATGTGAAGAACTGAAATGACTTGATGTTTACTGTGATGGTGGTTTGCAATCTTCATATTATACATAAAATAAAAGGCTCCCGAAGGAATAGGATTAAGGGAAGAATGAAGGGTAGAAATGTGCTTAAGTAGAGGTTAGGTCAAGGGGACACCAAATACATTAATAAATGCTCTATCTAGCAGCGCTTTGGTCTTCGTGAAAACTGCAAACAAATATCATTCTAGAAACGAGGAAACTAACAAAATGTAAGCAAACACAACATGCATGGGTCAAATGCTTTGTTGCCAAGTACTAGTAGGAAGAAATGTCAAAGCAACACCGCCAACCTTGCAACGTGATAACCGAGTAGGTGTTCCAAAGATTCACATTGTTTAATAGAAAGGTTTGTTGGTATAATTCAGCTTTCCCTCCCATCCATCCCATGTAATGGCTAATCACAAAGGTTGAACTAATTTTCCTAGAAACGTCAAGTTTCCAAGCCCAATGGTAATTTGGTGAATGTGGGTATAGCTAATTTTGGCAGTGGTTGCATTTCTCTATCTCTAAAATTAAACAAAAAAGAAATATTTGTATGATTAAATTATGCAAACCTGACCTAGCAAGCTAACGAAAGAGTTAAATATGAACTTAATCTCTAAATTCAATGTGATTTGGACCTAGTACTAGTATTCTTCATTAAATAGTACTTACGGTTCTTAATCACTCATATTACTAGGCCAACAATGGATATTAGATTTCGGTTTCCTTTCATTTCAAGTCCCCCCCTCAATTAACTCAGAAGATTACGCTGCTTTTTGATTAGCTTGAACAATCACTATATAGTCTATGTTTCTACCATAGGAGAGCAATTAATCTGCACAGACCAATGATAATTTAGTTTGCAACGGGGAAGAAACATATGATTGATTCACCGGCTCCTAGTGGCTTGATTATTGTCGGCGAGCCGTCCGCCTTCTTGTCATTCGTTTATGATTTGCCTTCTTCTAAAGACTGCTATGGTATAGTGGGCGTAGATTGTGAGGACTGAGGAGTCGGTGAAACGTAACAAAGGTGAAAATTACTCATCAACTAGTTAATTTAATTATCATGCGAAAACCAGATATTAACCTTCTATTAATATGATTGTATTGTAGAGTATCTATTGTGTCTTGTACGTACTGCACATTTTAGTTAATTATATGACTCTATTCAAATAGTTTGACTCAATAAACTATTTCTTGTTGGTGTTTTTAACAGAAATTTTAAAAGTAATTCAAGAGGTAATTTTGAAAACGAATAAAACAAATGGAGATGTCTACTTTTTTCTTTTACCATTATATATATTCAAAAGCAGAAAAAGAGAGAAGAATAGAATTAAAGTCTCACAATTATGGTTATTCACATAACATTATTATTTATCAGGGTGTGAATATCATTATTCATTAAGAAGGAGAGTAGGAATGTCATTGAACTTTTGTTTATCATTTCTTATGGAATGTTGACATTACAAGGAGGTCACCGAACAAGATTAAGTGGGCGAACATATGCTCACTAAAAGATGAAGGAGGATTGGGCATTATTCCTATTAGAAGCACTAATAAAATGTTGCTAATCGAGCATCTTTACATTACTCTATTGGATAAGTAAACTCTACGAATTAGGTGGATTCATTCCATCTACATAAAGGCCAAAATTTTTTAGAGGATTAGTCCTACTATCAACATTTCTTGAACCATGATGCATATCCTCAAGATGAGGCAGTTAGTGATGATGGAGATTAAGAGAAAGATCAAGAATGGCTCTAACATCAGTTTTTAGCATGCTAATCAGAGCACTGAATGCCCCTTCAGTAGTATTCTTTAAGAGTGCTTATCCCTGATTATGCTTATGTCAAAGATGTGTTATTCTCTAAATCTTTACAACCTCACTTATAAGGACAAGACATAGATATGGCTATTTCTTTGAGACATTGCATTTTCGAGGATTGATTTAGGGTTATTTCTTTCCTTCTTCAGTTATAAAACTTGGCTAAAGAGGATCGAACTATTCTTAAAATTATTCTTGCTAATCTAGTTTATTGCTTATAAAAGGAAAGGCACCGAAGATTATTCCAACAAAAGTCTTTCACATCAAAATTAAAACAGTGAACAATTGATGGCCCATAGTATGTGTGCTCAATGCTCCATGTTAATTGCTTTGAATTAGGGTACTATCACTACAGATTATCTATTCCTCTTTACAATATTTTAGGGGCAGTTTTAGTTAAGTAAGGTTTAGGTTCTAAAGAAGTTGTTCCTTTATTTTAACTTGTCTAGAATTCAAAGGTTCTATTCCATTGTATTTCCTTTAGTTGATTTTGATGGCAGTCTCTTGATAGACCATCTTGAATGTCTTCCTATGTTGGAAGTGTTTTGTATTCTAACTTATTATTTAATACATTTTTCCTTTTAAAAAGATTTTTTATCATTTGACCATCTCAACTTCATATGTAAAAAAAGATTATATTTAAAAAAATAATTAGTAAATATATTTACAAAATAAATGTGACCATATACCTCTAAGTCCTAAAATTGGTAGCGGCAATATTAAGATAGGGAAATGGTGCAAACTATAAATATTTCCTGACTTATTTGTGGCTAATTATAAAGAGGTTTTCAACAAATTGCAATTTTAATCTTCCCAACAATTGTAATCCTTATTTTCATTAGGGATAATAATAATTTGAGTCAAATTTTGACTTTTTGTTGTCTATATCTAATCTAAAATTTAGTCAGATTTGAAATATTTAGCTTAAGCCCAAAATCCAATTCAACCATGTCAAATCAAATTCAGAAAACCTAAAATAGTGTAAGTAAGGAATTATGTTATTTACAAATTTTGACATTTTCCTTAAAACTTACCAAGTCTATTATAATTGAAATAGAGTAAGGTAAGGAATTTTGCTGTATATATACTTCATGATTGCTGTAATTAGTGCTTTATAAACTTGAACATCTTTCTGTTAACTTTTTTTTTTGTAAAATTGAAACTTCTTTAAGAATAATTGCATCATTTCTATTTTTCCTTTGTAACTCCATCATATAAAGTAAGCTATAATAGCAAGAAAACAATGTATAATCATAAAATATATAAAAATGTTAGTCCCTAATGACACCTAAGGTGGTGGGGTTGAATTGAGTGTTTATAAAATCCAACAATATTTTAAACAATAGATTCAATTAAAAATAATCAATATAAATAGTATGATGACACCCAAGAGGGAGGAGGGGGGATTGAATTGAGTGTTTATAAAATTCAACAAATTTTTTGAAAACAATATATTCTATTAACAATAATCAATATGAATAAGTATGAGGAAATTGCTTAAGATAATTTAATCAAATAATTGAACAATAATTTAAAAAGTACAGGGATGAGAGAATACAAACGATTTATAATGGTTCGGTAAACAACCCTTGTCTATGTCCACTCTTAAGACTCTTCTTGGAATTCCAATATAATTCTTCTTTTAAGGCAAAAATAACCTTTTTACAATTTTTTCAATAAAGAGGAATCCTTTTTTCAATCTTCTTCCAAGGTGAAGGGGAACTTCAATCTCATTTGTATTATTGCCAATTACAATAATATATTTGCTAACCAATTATTACAACTCAAAATACCTCACTTTATTACTTAACAACTCCAGAATTGCTCACTCACACAAATATGACACAACGATGCTCAAATAATTGAAAAACTCTTTAAAATATGAGTATATAACACTCAAAACCTTCTTTATACTAAAACCAATGAGAAAATCTATTTATAGGGTTCTAACACCCAAAATAGCTATTGCAACCAAGAACTAGTTGTTAAAATGGTTATATTCGATGCATTGGTTGACCAGTATGTATTAAAAGCTCTAAATTCACTAGTTATTGAAACACTGGTCCACCATTACACATATTGATTAACCAGTATGGCATATTAATTAACCAATACATCAACCAATGTTACAAACTCATAGTTTATAAAGTTTAACAACTTTAACCTATATTAGTTGACTACTAACCTATATAGATCGACCAATCACCCAAAAAATATGATTTTAACAACTTCAAAAGATCAAAACAAAAATTTTAAATCCAACTATGATTAAAAAACTTCCTAAAGATTATTTGAAAGATTAAATTGCTATTACATTAAGATCACAAGCTTTAATGCCTTTTGATGAATGTAAAAACTCATACATTGAAGTAAGACGAATGATTATGCACGGTGAGCCTTTTGGATCATCAAATTAACAAAGTAAGCTTACAAATAATAATGAAATGACCTTGATGAGTTTTAATCTTCTTATTTATTTATTTATTTTGATCTTCATTTTATTGATTGCAAACTCTCAACTTTTCTTTATCAACTTTATACACTATCTTCTTAAGTTTATGACTTTATTTTGTTCTAATATTATTTTTATCAAAACAATAAACATATTAGTATTAATTATGTTTTTTAATCATCAAAACATCAATTGGAACCTCCTTTGGATCAACAATCTCTCCCTTTTTGATGATGTAAAAAATTTATGATATTAGAGAAAAATAATAAAATTAAGCATACAAAACATAATTCAAGAGTAATTAGCTTCCCCCTAATTCATTCATAAAACATTATTCAATTTGAATAGCATAATTCAATATTAAGAACAACAAATATTTAAAATCAAAGAAATTTCCATACATGAAAATAACATAAATTTTCTCAAGCATATCATATAGAACTCAAAAAATACAAAAATGACAAAATAATCATTCCCCCTATGTTTTATCACTTCCTCTAAATCTAATATCACCAAGCTTCCCCCCTTTTTGGAATCATAAAAAAGAGATCCAAAAATGCACAACGTAAAGGGTTATGCATCAAGCTAACTTAGTTAAAGAGATGAATTTAAGCAAAATTGTCAAACTTTCTCGCTAGAAAGAGCCATTAAATATTGAAAGAGGAAAAGAAAAAGGTCAATTTTCATATAAATAGCCCTAATTGTGTCAAATTTGAAAAATCCTCAAATTTGGTATGATGCCTAAGTTGAAATTTTCAATTAAAACACCAAAGGCAAGTTTTCACAAAATTAGCAGTTGGAATTGTAACAAATAAAACATAATTACTATATCCAACAATCAATTTCATAAAATAATGTAATAATTTCAAAAATAATAATGATATAAAGTAGTCAAATTTGAAATTCTAAAATGAAAAATATGATACAATCACACTTGAAAAAAATTAAATGAATCATGTAATTTATGAAAAATACCTGAACATTATTGAGTCATCCTAAAGTTAAAGGTTTATCCAAAAAGAATATGAATTAAAAAATCTTTAATAAAAAGAGGACAAAATTGAAGGAGGTTGTTATTTGTAATGGGGTATGGTGTTTTTCAAAGATATAACTGAGTTTTATAGGTTTTGAGGAGCCTTAAACAAGAAAAAAAGGAAAACAAAAGCAAGGTAAACGAGAGGGGCATTAAATCATGTATATTTTTGACCACACAGGGAAACTGGTTGATTAGTAAAAGGTTCTGGTTAACCTTTATATATCTACCAAATATGTCACTAGTTAACTTAATACTTTGTTGAAAGATAAATTGCTTGTCCATTCATACAATAAAACTTCTCACAAACATACGAGAATTGTAAAAATTCTTTAAAAAGGAATATTGGTCGATCACTTCAAAACATTGGTCGACTAGTGTGAGTAATTAAGTGACTAGAGCTTCGACCAAACAAAGAGCAAACTCACTAAAAAAATAAAAAAGTTGTGACTGGGCAATAAAGGGGAGCGTGTAGTTTTTATAAAATTTTTACCATTTTACCCTTTTAACCACCTATATATTCAGTTCTAACTCCCATTTTACATTTAGTTTTATTTTAACTTTATCTCTCTAGACTTCAAAACTACAAAAGCTCTCACATCTCTCTAAAAATTTCAAACTTCCAATCTTCCTCCAAATTCTACTCAATTCCCAAGAATTATGCCGCACATTAAGCAGTCAGCTAGACGGGAGCAATCAGGGTGAATTCAAGTTACAGGATGTGGACAAAGAAACCATACAGTAGACTTTGGTGTGCCCTTCCTGATCTACACAGAGGAGAAGGTATTCGTTTTTGAACTCTTAATGCTAGACAAATTGTAGTTCCCAAGTACTTTAATTTTGAAACACTCGATAGGCTAGAGTTGCACGAAAGAGTAGAAACTTTAATGGATAGAATCCAGTGGGCCCAATTTATGCAATTCCGATTTCCTATCTTTCAGGAGCTTACATTGGAATTTTTTCACTTCACTAACTTATGACCCTAAGAACCCCAAGAAATTGTGATTTAGGTTGAGAGGAAGAGCTTATGAATTGAATGTAGAACTCATGTGCGATATGTGTGGATTCCCTGAATCCTCCATCGTCGATCAGCATGAGGATTTCATCCTTCTTAATATTGGAATGAGCTTACTGGAATTAAGCAATTTCATGCCAAGAATGCTCATAACAACATTATAAGGTCCCATGAACACTTGTTGCTGCACAAATTCATATGTCAGCTGGTTTTTGAAAAAGCAAAAACCACCAAGTGTTCAACAAAAGAACTTTTTATATTGTGATATATGGACCACAGTATTCTAGTCTGCACATCCACACATGTGATAAATGCCATTGTTATGACTCCGTACAAGAGGAGCAACAATCTAGGAATGGGGTACATAGTTTCTGCCATTGCGGAATATTTTGGTGTGGGCTGTAGTGGGTTAACTGTCCATTTACCCAAATTCCTAAACCATCACCACTTATAGCAGGCCAAAATCCTTAAGTCCCATAACATGGAACTTAGGGATATCAACCAGAAGACACATGTCAGGATTAGGGCATGTCAAGTGAGTTCAAGTTCAGCCCCACCGCAGCAAGCAGAGGAGGAATCTACTAGTGAAGAGTTTGAGGAAGAGGAAGAACATGGATGGAAGGAAGTTCTAAATACAATCTCTGAAACTAACAAGACACTTGTAGAAAACACCAGAATGATGAAGGAGATGGTCCGGACATAATGCTGCCAAAGTTGGGATATTCATTGGGATCCATAGATACTTCGAGGTTCAGGGCATTCAATTACCGCCTCTGACACCATCATTACCTCAATCTCCATAGGATTTGTGTCTAACCCATTTATTTGTCTTTTTCAAATTAGCCTTCAATTCTATTTTTTATGTTTATTTCTATTTTATTTTCTGTCTACTTTAATTTCTTTCTTTTCTTTTATGTGATGTTTGCTCACTTTTCACATTAAGGACAATGTGTTGTTCAAGTGTGGGGAGGGGTTATGTTTTTTACTTTTTATGTGATTTTGCATACTGTATGATAGTTATTAGGTTGCATTGTGTGAATTGTTTGAACGTGTCAATGACTTAGATGGAGTGAAATTTATTTAATTTTGAACATAGTCTATTAGGTTATAAATAATCATTAGCCCGCAAAATTAGTGAATTATGGATCTTTGGATAAATATACAGCTTAATTAGGATTTAGTATAAATTTGGCACCCTCTAGGTTGTCACATTCATT
>JAOQML010000002.1:14115694-14133272 GCA_027568935.1 Erythroxylum urbanii
AATGAAAAGATTCAAGCTTGAGATGTAGCTATTGAGAAGCATGGAAATGAAACAAATTTTAGCTGTTTTTGCACATTTGGAAAATACTAGAGTAATTCCTAGTTTGTTACCCATTGCTTTTATCTTAATTGGAGATCTATTAAGTGTCACAACATCAAATACCCCAACTAGTCATGTGAGTTTATAAATTTAGAAAATCTAGAATAGATAGTATTACTTCTTATCATTATCATTATATTATTATAAAATGTTAGTACTAAATTTATAACTTAATATCTTATAAACTAATTAATTGATTCTTTTTTTATTTATTTTGAAAGAAACAAATCAATAGTGAACTTTATCTAGAAGAATAGCCAGGAAAATTTACCTTGGAGAGTTTTAGCTTAAATTAGTATATAATAGTTTAGAACAATTGTAATAAATATAATTGTCTTGGATATTAGATTTTCCAATTTTATATATTGGAAATTATAATTTTGTACATTTTGGTTATTGTTATATATTTTTATATATACTAATATTTTTGGGCTTATGTGACAATATCTTGGCACTAAAAATCTGTTTCATTTGTGACAACTTCTATTTTATAGCCACCAATGCAAAATTATTTATCAATTAAGCAATTAAATTGTTAAATTTAATAATATTATTTGTGAAAAATATGAACACATTAGTGATAAATTTATTGTATCATATAATCTTTATTTAGTGACAACATTATTGTAACATATATCTTTTTTATTTATGATGAAATATGTTAGACAATATGGTCACTAAAGCAAATTTCTTTTACCACCAATGTAGTTCCATTGTTGAATTGATAGTTTTATTTTTGACAATAATAAACACATTAGTGACAATATTTTTTGTAAGAACAATTTTTTCATTTTTGTGACAAAATGATGTTGACACTTTTTCCTTAAAATATTAGTGACCAAGAAGCAATGGACACTAATAAAAAAACAAGATTGACAAATATTTTGTCATTATTTTCAGTTATTTTAGTGGCGATGATGTTATCATAATAAAATGAAATACTGTTACAATTATATTCGTCACTACTTTATATTGTTTGAGTTAACAAACTTGTCATAAATATGTAAAGTTACTGTGACCATATAGTTTTGTCCCAGATTTCATAGTTTTTAGTGTCAGTACTTTTGTCACAAAAGTGTTACATAATTGTGGCCATCATTATCAACACCCAGTTGTAGTCTTACTGAGTCGCGGGGTCTAGGAAGGTCCGATATTATATAGCCTTACTCCTACCTAGTAGAGAGGCTATTTCTGATAGACCCACATGTAATGTGTCATAAAGATCTTACAAAATGATAAAAGGATGTGCAAACATATCTAAGAAATAAATTCAAATAAATAAATAAATCAAATAAACATAAAAGGTAAGAGAAAACTAAATATAAAAATAAAACACAATACATATAAATATTAAAAAGAAACAATATGCGTAGTATTAAAAATAATTGGCAAGAGTAATAAATACAACACAAAATAACGTACCTGTAGAACGTGTCTAAGATTAACAATAAACTTTAGGAGAAATACATACCATAAGAGACGACTTATTCTGAACAAAAGAATTGTACAGGAGTAACTTTGATTAGGCCTATTAAGTCATTGATTACACTACATAAGAAACTAACTAAGCTATACACCTTAGCAGGTAAATATTATTTATTAAATGCAAACGACGCAGGTTATTATAGCCTACAATAAAGTGAATGTCCTATTTCAAAAGAGACCCTTAACCCGTATCCTAGTACACCGAAGTTTCCTAATGCGAGCCAAGTCCTCAGTAAGATCTAACCTAGTCATATCATTTTTGATCACTTCCCCTCAGTTCTTTTCAGGCCTTCCTTTTTTCCTCTTAAAGTCTCTAAGTAATATTTTCTTGCATCTTCTTATTGGCACGTCGGGATATCTCCTCCTAACATGTACAATTCATCTAAGTTGTGCCTCTCGCAATTTTTCATTAACACTAGCCACCTTTAATTTGTCTCGGACCGTTATATTTTTTACCTTATCTCTTCTGGTAAGGTTATATATCTACCGGATCATCCTCAACTTAGTTACCGAAAGCTTATTAGTATGTTACATAATTGTGACCATTTTTCTAAATTAGTCACTATTTCATTAGTGATAAAGGTATTTGTGACAGGAGGTGACGACTTTAAATATTGGGAATTATTAATAGTAATGACTAATATTATTGCTTTTAGTGACCATTAAAAATACAATTTCTTATAGTGAATGGAAAACTTTGTCTTTATGTCCTAAAATCTCATACCTTTTTAGTAATTGCATATACAATTTTTCCTCTTAGATTCCACGCAAGAATGTTGACTTCACATTAAATTGATCAATTTTTTAATTAAATTGACTTCACATACAATTCTTTAAAGTCTATGCCTTTTTATTGCATGTACCCATGTGCAACCAGCCTTACTTTATATTTTTGGCTAGTTCCATCATCATGGAACTTGATCTTATAGATCCACTTTAGCCAACAACTTCCTTCCCATTTGGGAGATAGTAGCTCCCACGTCGTGTTCCTTTCTAAAGCTCTCATTTCACCATCCATTTTTTTTAGTGGTGAATCCGATGAGGAAGAGCTTGGTGAAGATAAGTTTGAGGCATTATATTGGCTTCATCTTAATGTAGAAGACTGAGAATTGCTTAGTGTAGAAAGAACGGAACCTTTATTTTGATCCTCTTATCTTATGGGAGCATTAAGAGATTCACTATCTTTAAGTAATGTACCTCGAATTGATTTTATATTCTTCCAATCCCTAAAATTTTTCTTATCAAAAGAAATACCATGACTTATTAGTAATTTTTTTGTGAGAGGATTATAAAAACAATATCCCTTAGTTTCATTACTATAATCCATAAAAATATATTTGATGCTATTATCATCCAAAATTTTCTCTTTTTTATGATGGAATATGTATAAATGTAATTTAACAAAAAAATCTTAAGTTTGTTACTTTAGGCTTCCATCTATGCCATGTTTGAAATGGTGTTAGTTAATTCAAATCTATCATAGGAGATTAATTAAAAATGTAGGTTACTATATGGATTACTTCTATCTAGAAATTGTTTAGAAGATGTTTGGCTTTCAGCATGCTTTTTCCTATCCCTACAAGGCTACGATTCTTCCTTTTTACGACTCTGTTTTATTATGGTTAAAGTTGGCTATTAGTTGTCTTAGAAACCCAAATTCTTCAAAATTTATGAAAATCTTGAGAGGGGAACTCTACTTTATGATTTGTTCTTAAGATCTTTATTGGCTGTTCATTTTGCTTCTCAATAAGTGTTTTGAATTTTTTTAAGATAGAAAAAGCTTCTAATTTTTCCTTTAGAAAATAATTATCATTCGACAAAAATCATTGATAAAGTCTAAGAAGTACCTGTTGTTAAGGAAAAGTGTCCTTATGGGCCCATAAATGTCTATATGGATCAACTTTGCCAATTTTGAAGAGCTTCTTGCTTGCCTTTTTAGAAAAGAGTTCCAATGGTACTTCCAAACTTTTCCTTTTGCCATGTGTATTATTCCATCACCTATTGTAATCTAACTAGTTATAGACTCGTCTAAATTTATGAAAAGTTGCAAATCCCTTGTCATGTGATTACTATAGCCGCTATTGATATACTAAACTTATGAAGGACATTCTTTGGCCAGAAAACATGCAAGGAAGAGGCTATCACTTTCATCTTTCTTTTTTCCTTAGGTTACATGAGTTTGTTTGTCTTTAAGCCCATTTAACCTTTCTATATGCCCATATTTCTTATAGCATAAATACCATTTTTAGCTCCCATTTTCACCTTTGCCAGTGCTTCTAGATTGTTAGTTGTTCCTATTGGATTGATTATCTATTTTGCCTCCTCTTCTTTCATGGAAGGAATGTCCACCATGCAACTTGTTAAAGTTACGTTTGCCAATGGATTCTCTATCACGTTATTCACCTTATGAATTTACATCTTACTATTAAAAGCATTCTCAATATAATAATTATCATATCCTTTCACTAAATTTTTATGAGAATAAAAGGGACCTTGTAATTCATCAATAGTTGATAACTACAGATCTTTTAACTCTTCAATTTCAGCTACAATATAATCATTTTTCTTAGGCAAACTCCTAAGAATTTTCACAACCACCTTATTCTCACTCAAAATCACTTTATATTTTCTAATTTGATTAACAATACCGGTCTTGGTGAAAATATATTCAGACAAGCTATCTTTGTCTTTCATAAACAAACTTTTGAATTTTCTACAAAGATTTTGAAGTTTAACAATTACCAATTCTGAACTACTTTGGTAAACTTTCTAAAATGCATCCCAAGCTTCTTTTTATTTTGTGGTAGTAACAATGAGCGGGAAAGTATGTCATCCACTACTTGTTGAATGAGAAACGATACCTTGGAATATTTCTTTTGAAGTTTTCCAACATTATCAGTCACTGCTCTATCTTCGTTGTATCCATTCTCCACCGAATCCTATAATTCATGGGATAAAAATAATGTCTTCATTTTGATATCTCAAACATTATAGTTAGTACCTTGAAAAATTGGAATTAAAGGTTATGAGAGGTTTACACCACCATGATTCTTGGCCACCTGGAAGTGGATCCAAGTTCTGATATCAGATGTCAAAGAACAAGGAAATTATGTACTAATAAAAATTAAGGAAATTTTATCAAATACATAGTAGGCAAGAAAAGTGAGCTGAAAAATCTAAATTTATTCAAAGCATGAACCAACCTTTTATAAACAAAATTTGTGATAAAATATTAGAAAATAATAACCCACTAACTTATAAATATCACAAATTAATCTCATAAAAATCTGTTAGCACAACTCAAACAAATATCAAGTATTTTGATTTAAAAATAAATCCTATTTGACTACAAACTTTTAGCAGTAAAAGTAAATCAACAATAAGTAAAACTAGATTATAATTTGTATATTATCTCTAACATTTGTATCTTGTATATGGATTATTTGCTCATCTATGACCGCACATCTATGGGAACTAACATTGTATTCCTCTTGTAATTGCGTTCAGTGTCCACCACTAGTCACCCAACCATTGCCTAACTATTGTTCAATGCCTAGTCACTCTGCCTGATAGTTGCTCCTCTCTACATCCTTAACTTAGTGTCTTACTAGATGTTTGTTCTTACCATCAATGTAATCTTTAGCTTTAGCCTATCTTTAAATGCACAACAAAATGCTAATTATCGTCCCAAGATCATTATCTTCCCTTTCAATTGCTCCTCTTACTATTGATGGAATCTTTAGTCTTAACCCATTGTACACAAAGACACCCTAATTTTAATTCCTTTTCATTAGAATTCAGTCATTGACTAGTGGCCTCAAACTTTTGTATCTTAATTTATTTTTCATTAATTGACATTACTATGTGGTGTACTCATATAATGTTTATATGTATATTGATACCTTTACTCCATATATTGTTTAAGCGAGTGCACCTATCCCCTTATAGTATAGGATACTAAATACCAAATATCGATCCTAAAAGACTACAGTTACTAATATTTACCCTCTTTTTACTATTTAACCAATAATTTAAGATGTGGTGATAGTTAGATTTAAAATTAAAACAGTAAACTAATAATGCATCAATAATTTAAATAAACTAGAATAAAAATTAAACAAACAAATCAATCTACAAAACAATAGTACCTAGAATTCGAATCCCCCATAGTACTTCTTATAAAATTATGATTTCACTAATCAATTTACTTTAAAGTTTATTGGATTGTGGAAATTCCTTAATTATGCTAATACTTTTCTTAAGACTAGTAATACCTCATCTTGGATTAACTAGTTTAATCTCTTTGTAATTAAAAACCATAGAATTGCATTAGTCAATTTATGAAGTTCACTATTAGGTTTGACCCTAATCTTAAAGATTTATGTTAACCTATCTTTAAATTTTCTTGAAACTCCATTTAATCATATTAGATCTATTCATATAACTAACAATATTAATTCAAGAATAATAAATAATATATAATATATAATATATATATGTCTTGAGGTTCATCTAATCTAAATACCAATGGTTTAGTTCCTAATTATGTTCAACATAACTTAAAAATTAAAAAGAAAACAAAAATTCAAGGATAACAAGATAAAATCCCTTTAACCATTAGAAAATTCAATGTAGATCAATGAAAATCCATTTTAAAAGGGTCTCTTTAGTTATTCTTCGTACTTTCTATTATCTTAGGGTTTCTAATTATATTTCCTGAGCCTCATTTATTACTTTTTCTCTTAATTTTACCTTTTATAGGTTGAAATTTAGATTTTGGAAAATACACAAGCATTAATACGGGCTTGTTAATGACTGTGTGCTTCAAACATATGCATGATGCTTTTTTGGGTCTAACATGTGCACAAACACAGCCATGTAATATCAACATGGCATACTCATCACTCATCATGGATGTGTTCCTGATAAAAACAAGCATGTTTAACAGAAATCAATTAACATGCCTCCAAACTCTTCAAACATGACCAATTACTTGTCGTACACTCTATAACTTAGTCAAAACTAGTCCAAATTCCTTTAGACTAGTCTGAATTTGTTTCTTTTACTTCAAATAAGTGAAGTAGATCATTAAAACAAAATATTAACAACTTAAGTACTAAAAAAATAAAAATACTCAAATAAACAAACAAAATACACTAAATATAATCCTAACAATATGACTAGAGCACACATATCAACTTCCTCACACTTAGCATTAGCTTGTCCTTAAATAAATAACAATTCAAATTCAACAACTCTTCTAAATATCCACCTCTCCATCACATCCTATCTATTCACACTTCAAATGTTATTACTTAAGAATCAAATTGAAATACAATTAGAATAAAACATTTATAGAATAAATTTCCTCAAGAAAACACCATAAATAATATCTTGACAACCTTTTTGAAATCAATTGCTACATGATTCAACACTCTCACATAAAAGATTTACTCAATTCACTCTAAATGTTTGAGGTTTAAATCAATGGAACTCTCAGATCAATACATAGAAAGAGTTGTAAGCATAGGCTTGCTAATATTTCACACCTACACCACTATAGAATAAACTAAAGGTAAACATCAAAAGTTTTCTACATTAAGGTATAATAAGAATTAGGTAAAGACATAGTAAGGGTAAGTTTTTGGGTTAATAAAAATGAAGGAGTTTGTATAAGCAAGATTATATGAAAATTTGATTTAATATAGCTAAGTATCTAAAGAAAATGACAGTAAGATGCAAAATAAAATTTGAATGACATAATCTTCTTTTTCTATTTTTTATAGTTACAAATTTTTCTTTTTTTAACTATGCTCATTTTAAGATATTTATGAATTAATTACTTATAAGCCTATAAAGGGAATATATGAAACATTGATAAATGATAAATAAGAAGATATAACCTCAAATAGATAAGCTTATACCTTTCCTTATTCTTGATACTTCTTTATAAAAAATCCCTAGAACTTTCATCTCAAAAGCTTATAATGTTCATTTTCAGACCCATTTATGTCATCCTAAGTTAAAGCTTTAAATGTTTTCTTCTTATCCTTCTTTTTTTCTTATAATTTGTTTCATACTTTCCATCATCTTTAAATGGAGGACAATATGGCTTCATGTGGCTGAGTTTTCCAAATTTAAAGAAAATAATATTATAGGACTTATATTTTAATTCACCTTTACCTTTCTTGAAGCCCTTTCTTTAATAAATTTCTTTTTTAATAATTTATTGAATTTTCTAATGATTAAGGCAATGTCTTCATTGCTTTAGTTGATATCTCTTTCTCTTCACTCAATTCTTAGTTTGAGGCTTTGAACACTAAATTCTTTTTCTTTGAAAGCATCATTTTTTCTTATGTCGTTTTGATTTTATTTTATATATAAGAAGAGATCTAATAAGTTCCACCAATGGTAGAGTCATCAGATCCTTGGCTCTTAGTATAGCTCTCACTTTAACTTCTTACATCTTCAGAAAAGACCTAAGTAACTTTCTTACTATTTCAAGATTAATTTAGGTCTTTCTAAGAATTTTGAGAGAATTGATAATAACAATAAATCTAGTCTACATACTAGATACGCGTTCATCATGCTTCACTTGAAACAATTTATATTAATATGTTAATATGATTTGTTCCCTCATATGTAACTTCTAAGTTGTGCTAAATTTTGTAAGCCATTTCCCATAAAGAGGGCTTTTAATTTAATCTCTTCTCAATGCATAAAATAAGAACCTTACTATTCAAGGAAATTGATCTCTTATCTTAAGATTCCCATTCTTCCTTTAATTTTGGGACTTTTTGTTATTACAATTTTTGAAGTTGTAAAGGGACCATTTGAAACTATTTTCCTTAGGTCTACACTTTCGGCCATTAAAAAGAATCTAATCTTAATTTTCAAATAGAGTTAATCATAAAGAAAGGCTACTAATTCTTTATCCCTCTTAGTTGAATGATGATGATGATGACCCTAATATATCATTATGATCTCTGTTATAGGATTTCATTTGAAATGTTATTCTCATAAACTTGCTTTAACATTGCTTGCTAGTCCCTATTAGCACCAAGAGGGGAGTAAATTGGATGTTTATAAAATTTAACAACTTTATAACTAATGTACTCAATTAATAACAATCAAAATAAATAAAGATGAGGAAATTGCTTAATATAAATCAATTAAATAATTGAACAATAATCTAAAGAGGATATGGAAGAGAGAATGCAAATCGATTTATAGTGGTTCAATAAACAACCCTTGCCTACATCCATTCCTAAGACTCTTCTCAGAATTACACTATAAATCTTCTTTCAAGGTGAATAATAACTTTTGTATAATCTTTTCTCGACAAAGAGGAATCCTTTTACAATTTTCTTCCAAAGTGAAGAAGGACTTCAATCCCACTCGGTACATCCTCAAAGATAATAATATAATGCTCCAACCAAGTCTTAGAACTCAAAATGCCTCACTTTATCACTTGATAATTGTAAAGAGGCTCACTTATAAAAATATGAGACAATGACGCTAAAATAATTTTTTAGAACATGATCAGAGGGATCAAAAATTGCTAATTCATATAGAGCCATCGAATATGCTCAACCAACAACCAAATTTCTGAGGGATCAAAAATTGCTAATTCATATAAAGCCATCGAATATGCTTAACCAACAATAAAATTTGTATGTATAATATGGACATACAGTAAATGATTAGGAATATTCAATACAATAATATGGTTTTCTTGTTACCATGATAGGTGAGTTCTTTATAGATTCATCCTTCAAAATATTGGACATAATAATTTTTCATCATTCAGCTCAAGCAAAAATCAATAAAACCAAAGTGATTCTTTAGAAACATTTATAAAAGACACCCAAATACTTCTTAATACGAGAACTAAAGAAAAAACATGTATTTGTGAGATTTTAGGACCCTTATTAGCTGTTGTAACTAAGAACTAGTCGTTGTAATGGCTAATAACATAGTACTAGACAACTAGTATCCATTAAATATACAAATTCATTATCATTGAGACAATGGCTGACTAGTAGGCATATTGGTTGACCATTATGCACATTGATCGACTAATACATGAATAAATATTACTATAAACTCTAGGTACTTTATTTTTGAGAACTTTAACTTATATTGATTGGCTACTAACCTATATAGGTTCATTGATCCCCTTAAAAATTATTTTAATAACTTCAAATGATCAAAATCCATTATTTTTAATGAAATTATGATTTAAACACTTACCAAAATGTACCCTAAAGAATGATTGAAAGAGCAAGAGGTTTTTTTAATTAAAACCAAAGGCTTCATTGACTCTTGATGAATAAATAAAATCATGCAATGAAGTGATATGAAATGTTTATGAATGGTGGGCCTTTTAGAACATCAAAGTCACTAAATAAAATTACAGACTAAATAATGACCTCAATATTCCTTATTATTCTTTTTGTTCTTAAATTGGTCTTCACTTTGTAAGTTACAAGCATCATCTTTTCTTTTATCAACTTTATAAACTATTTTCTTAAGTTTGTGACTACATCTTGTTCTTATGTTTCTTCTCATCGAAAATAATAAAATCTATTAATAGTACTTATGTTTTGTTATTATCAAAATATTGATTGGAATCTCCTTTGGTTAGTAATTATAAATAACTAGACACTTCTTTAGGCCTATTATATTAGTTTTCTCATTCAAACACTAGAAAACTTTCTAATTCGTAATAAAATATCTAGATATCTCTCTATGTCTCTTATTATAATTTTTAGTTCAAACCTTAGATATCTCTCTAGATTCATAGTTAAATACTTAGATATCTCTCTAGGTCTCTTATTTTGATTCTTAATTTAAATCCTAGATATAGCTTGAGGTTTATAATTAGATACATAAACAACTGTATAAGTCTCCTATTATAATTTTTAGTTAAGCTTAGATATCTTTTTAGGTTCATAAATGAATACATAGACACCACTCTAGGTTTTCATCTCATTTTTAGCTCTAAATCTAGTTTCATCTTTAGGTTTATACTCAAATTCTTAGGCATATCTTTAGGAATCTTACCATAATTTTAGTTTAAACTTTAAATATTTTTGTAGGTTAATAGCTAAATACGAAGATATCTTTATAGGTATCTTATCATAATTTTTAGTTTAAAATCCTAGATATTTCTAGTTAAATACCTGAAAACTCCTCTAAAAATCTTAATTTTTAGTTTAAGTCATAAATATGTCTCTATGTTTATAGTTAAATACCTGAACTTTTCTTTAGGCTCCTACTTTAGTCTTCAATTTAAATCCTTGATACCTCTGTAGGTTCACAGTTAAATATCTAGATACCTTTTTAGGTTTCTCTTATAACTTTGGTTAGAACTTTAGATACCTCTTTTGGTTCGTAGTTAATTGCATATATATCTCCCTTCATCTCATATCTTATTTTAGTTAAATTTTTATATGCTTCTTTGGGATCTCATGCTAAGATACATCTCTAGAACTTGTTATTTTGTTTCTATCTTTTATTTAATTATTATTAAATTCTAGTTACTTTTATTTAGTGTACATTTTTATATTTCTCTAGGTTTTTAAGTTTTTATCTTTTGACTTCTAAGTTCATTTAGTCTTTTAATCACTTTATTTTGAGTTTATTTTTTCTTTCTAATTCATTGATTTCACGTGTGATGGATAAAATTAAAGCCAATTATTTTTATGTTTTATGTACTTATTGTTATAAAAATACTGATGATTTATTTATTCTTGTAAATAAGGATATGTAAAGGGAAATAATTATAGACATTTAATTTTATTCTATTTTACTTTATTTATTTTGTAACTATTGATTACAGAATCAAAAAAAATATAAAATAATATTGAAAAAATGTGTTTGATTGTTAACTTAAAATTTTTATTAATTTTTATCACTTACCTTTTAATTGCCTTAGATTTGTTTCTTGATCTTTTGGTTAATTTTTGAAAAAATAATTTTTGTTTAATTAATTTTTATTTTAAATAGTTCAATTCTATAGGCATTTGTTAAATTTTAGGAAGTTCTAGGTTAATTTAAACATATAATCAAAATTTGGGTTTAGAATTGAAAATAAAAAAATGTTGGACTGAAAAGAAGAAGGGTTTAAATTGACAAGCATGAAAATACTAAATTGCAAAAGGAAAAATATTAAAGGCAAATATGTGGAAACTAAAAAAAAGATAAAAAACCTAAGCTACATCTTTTAGAGAAAAAAGCAAATGATAGAACACTAATACTAATTATAGACATTAATATATGTAAACATAATATTCCATTATTCCTTTATAGTATATGTTAAAGCTAAGTTTGGTGGCATGAAATTACAGCTGAAATTTGAGATTTAATCTTAATGACATGGAGTTCCAGAATAAAGCATGCAAGGAAGCAACCCTAGAACAAACTGGAGAATAAAAAGATGCTTCTAAGCTTGGCATAGGCTCAATCGTCAAAGACCTAGTTTTCAAATCCAGTATTAAAGTTAAAGGTGATGCAAGTAAGTGATTTACCTTTTTTGTCCCTCATTATCAACTTATGCGTGTAAGATCTCTATAAAAAATAATCGTAGCTGAATTTAAGGAACTAGATCAAAGCATCCATTCTCTCCTTTATCTTTCCGTAGATGTTTTTATGAGAACATAAAGCAAATCAAGTCTTTATCTTCATTAATTTTCTTTTAAAAATTATACCTAAATAAAGGGAAAAAGAATAGAAGATGTTTTTAATGAGAACATAAACCAAATCAGGTCTCTATCTTCATTAATTTTCTTTTGTACAAATTAAACAATGTAAAACTAGAACCTAATAAATTGTGAAGATGAAAGTACTTATTTTTCATGGATTTAAGCTTAAGCAACTAATTTATTCGAGATAATATCAATAAATTTTGCTATATTTTTATATATTATTTCATTTGAATTCATTCCTATTTTTTTTGGTTTAATTACTCATTTTGTGTTCCTACTGATTTTACATGTAAATTTAATCATGGAATACAAATATAAGATTAAAGCATGAAGTTTTGAAGCCATTAAAAGCATCAAAAAGACTGTCCAAAATGACAGCCCATGAAGAAAAATCCAACAGCTAAAATGATAGCACAGATGAGAGGCAGAAGCAGTAAAACGCAGTCTGCATTTCATGCAGACTTCTTGCGCAACACGGACAACGTCTTTGTCTGTGTTTAACACAGACAGCATCATTAAACACAGGCGTTTGGCAAAAGAGAGGGGCATGAGGTTTTAAGTGAGATGAACAGTAGCTAGGAATTTACAATCTTATTCATCCCATCACGCTACAGTGAAAAGAAAAGAGGGCATAACCTTGCGACAGAGTGGGGGATGTGTGGCGATAGCAAAATAAAATGGAGAGTAGCGTGAGAAGAGAAGGAGGGTGGTTACAGAGGTGAGTAGCGTGAACAGTGCAAATGGCCAAACCTTAATGTTTAATTGTCCCATCAGCTATAGTGAAGAGAAGAAGCTTGGGCAGTGAAGAAGAAACGAAGGGAGTTGCGGTAGGGATATTAATATGGGCTGAACTATTTTTTCAGTAGAGACTCATGGAGAGCTAAAGGTCCCGATGTCGGTTCAAAGGTGACATCGACACTGACGACCTAGGTTAAGTTTATTTTCTTATTTTTGTTGTTTCTTTCTCTCATTAGAAATTGATTGTGTTATCTTGCATTAAGTGATTTGGGTTTTGTGTATGGATAATTAGATTTTCGTTATTATTTGGTTATTTGTGTATGAACCTATTGGGTATTGCGAAAGGATGATTTTAATGCGTCATTGAATCATTTAATTATATATCAATTGCTAGAATTTTGATGTAATCCGTAATTGTTATGTTGAAATTCATATGTAGCGACTGATGATTCGTAATCACTACAGATAACATGTCTTAGGTTAAATGATGCATCGTATGTGGTTGTTGCCTTGATTAATCAGTTTTTCTAATTCGTAATGCTACTACCTAATTAAATCTAGAGATCGTATCCTAGGTGATTCGGTGGTTAGGTTTAATTAACTATCGTATCTTAATTAAACAAAACCTAAGGGAAAACTCGGGTTAATTATTAACCCACGATTAATAGTTGCTAGGAGAGGTTTGAGAATAACAAATCGTTGAAATATGTTTAATTAAGGTGTAGGCTGAGATTGAATCAAAGAACCAGATCCCTACCAAATTCCCTAATTTTATCATTTTTCACATATTTTCTTTAATTTGTTTTTATTAGTCTGGCTTTATTTTATTTTCTTATTTCAAAATCCAACCCCCCTATTTTTCCTAAACATTGATTAATTTCATTTTATAAGCTAACTGAGCACTCCCTGTGGGATCGACTTAGACTCACCAATACTACAATAGTAGTCTAGTTATTTTATTTTGACTAGCATTACGACAAGCAGGTCAATTTTGGTGTCATTTTCGGAGAGTGCGGTGTTTTAGTTTTAATTTATGATTTAATTAGTGTTTTGTCTATATTTGTTCGTGATCCTTTCTTTATTCTGTTTCGTGTTTGTGGTTTTTTAAAAAAAAATTGATATGGATGGCAGTCATTTCTTTTATAACTCATATTCTCAATCCAACAACAATGTTTGGCCTGATTAACCTAACTTTTGTTATGGATTGGTTAACCATCAGAATTATTTCTATGATAGTTCGTAAGATGGATAGCAATTCTCATACAGACTAGAAGCTTCCTACCACAACTCCGGTCTATCTCTAGAAGAGTTGAGTAATATTGTGAACGCTAATACTTTGTAATTGCAGCAGAATACTCTACAATTCCAGCAGGATTGGGGGCAATTTCCAAAAAATACATAGTCTAGCACCCAAGATTCAGAGCGCCAACATGACTCAGGTACATCTCTAGAAGAAATGCTTAATATTATGGCTGCTAATAATCTTCAGATTAAACAGGATATGCAGCAATTCCAACAGAATATGCAACAGCTGTTTTAGCAAGCTGTACAACAAATCCGAGAGGATGATCTGCAATTCCAGTAAAATGCATTGCCTCAATGGGGAGATATCAATCATCTGGAACCACAAAGCGAAGAGTAGCAGTCGTATCAACCCAAGGTGTACCCAATGGATGTTTTTGCGGAAATTTGACAAAGTGATTAAGAGCTTGAGAATTTTGAGGTCAACCCTCTATGGATTGCTTGTGTAGAAGAAGCTGAGGAGGAGCTTGAAGTAGAAAAAGGTATGTCTTTTAGCTCAAAGGTAAGTATAGAGTTCCATTTTATTTTTGAAATTAATTCCCTTTTATTTTTCAAACTAACTCTTCACCTTTACATAGTAGAATGAAGGAACAAAATGAAGAAGAAAAAGGTGAAGAGATGTTCGAAATATTTCCCTAGTGCATGGATTCAGTTGAGATTGGAAGTCTAAGGATAGGGAAGGAGCTAAATGGGAATGATTATCAACCAAAGCCCTATCCTGGAGGAACCGTATGTGCCACCAAAAGACCACAATTTTGTCACGTGAGGAAAGTATAGAGTCGAGCCAGCAACCCCAAATAAAGGCGCTTCTTAGGAGGCAACCCAAGGGAAGTAAATTTCTTTTCTTTACAATTTTGCATTTATTATTTATATGAATGTGTGTTTCTTTGTTAGTTTATTTTTCTTGTTTTAAGTTTTCAATCAAAATGAGAGAAAGAATAAAACAAACAAAGAAACATTTGCTCGTTTTCTATTGCTTCTAAGATTATTTAATGATGATTAGAGTGTGAATTGACTAGCGAATTGTATAGCAACTTTGGCATGTACTTTTTCTCTTGTGATTGGTTGACGTGCATTATCTTTAGATGAAAGTAGTGACTAATGGTAGACAAAGCCAGTGAAATTTTGAGCCTTATTTGACTGACACATTCATATCAGTCTCATTGTCTTTTGATAATGTGTGACCTTCATGACATGTACATCCTAATTTTACGTCGAATTTCTATTCAAGACCACATTTTTATCACATGCATTAGCATGGATATGAATAGGCATACTTTACTTTTCATAAACTACATTAGCCAAATAACCTATCCTATTGACATAATTTTTCCCTTGATAAACCCCTTTGAGCTTAATACCTTTCTTTTTGTATCAACCACATTACATGCTTTAAACTTAACCAAATGTCCTACCCAAGCCATAAAGCTAGTGGAACATTTGTGATTGGTGAGTTTGTGGATGTATAAAAGTGTGAGTGTGGGGGCGTACATATATGTGGTTTGGTTAAAGTTGGAATGTTTTGTTATATCTTATCACTGAAATTCCCATCTTGGTGTAGTTTATTTTAATTTTCACAAGGAAAAGAAAGAAAGAAAAGAGAAAATAGAAAAGAATAAGAAAAGAAAAGAAAAGAAAATGAAAAAAGAAAAGAAAAGAAAAGATTGTTTAAATAAATGTATCAGGGAGTATGTGCATATATGTTAAAAAGTTATTTATGATTAAAGCATTCTCCTAAATTTATGATGAATGGGTTATTTGAGTATATTGGATATAAGGTAGATGTTGGTTTGGAAGGTTCACTCTTGTGGTTTCAATGTACTGTTGGTATAAATTATATGAGTGATTCCTTCAAATTGGAATATGCTTCATGCAGTTGGTGTGTGAGAGTTGAATGAGGTAGTGAAATATAAATGTTGCATTCATCATAGCTAACGGTACCCAATTTTTGATTGAGTGCTACTTTTGTTTCACTATCTTTGATGGCTTTCATGTTATTTAACCCAAACACATATCACCTTACCTTGACCCATATTACAACCTTGAATAGTCCTTTGATTTATGATTTTGCATATGAACATTAGTGGTGGAGAAATGAAATGATATGCAAAGTTGATGATTGCCATGATCATGAATGGTATTGAGTGTACCTATAGATATATTTTACTTATACACATTTTCTGAGTCTACTATTAGATTGCTCAATTTCCGAAGTTGATGATTGTTGATTGATCATGAGTAAAAGCTTGGAATTTTGAGTTCTTGCTATGATTTTTGAAAGTCATTCATCTTTGTTTATGATTATATAATCTTGGAAAATATGGGAATTGAGTAAATGTTTTTGGTTCTTTGAGCTTAATTTTAATATTTTGCTTGAGGACAAGCAATAGTTCAAGTGTGGGAGTATTTGACAGGAATGAATTGTCTTATATTTTCTTATGTATTTCTATGTGATTTCAATCCTATTTTAAAGATAAAATGCTTAATTTGTGTTCAATTTGTGTTGATTGCTAGGTTGGATATGTTGATATATATTTGAGACAAAAAAACAAGATTCTAAAGCAAATTGGAGCATCAATGTTTAACAAGGAAAATAACCCAACACCAAAACGACATCAATAAAGGAGCATTTTGCTCCTTTATTGATGTCATTTTGGTGTTAATAAATGGCAGCGTTAAATACCATGCGTTAAAGCTAGCATGAAACGCATGCATTTAGGAGCTACAAAAGGGTAAAATGCAAGAGATGAACAACAGCAAGGGGGGACCAAAAACGAGCAACTTAAATCGTCCCATCATGCTGCAGGAGAGAGCTGAGAAGGGTGGAGGCGGCTGGTGGCTAGGAGGGCTAGCGTGAAGAGAGAGTAGGCAACTGGAGTGGCTTGCGGCAAGAGAAGAGAGTGGAGACGTGAATAGTGTAAGTGGAGTTAATCTTTATTTGTCAAATTAGTGAATAGGAATAGGAGTCTGGAGATGAGAAGCTTTCCGTGAGTAAAGAGCGAAGGGGTTTTTGGTGGGGATGATTTTTATGGGGTTGAAGTATTTTTGTAACATCCCGGTCCCACATAACGGGTCGGATCAGGGAACCGGGTCTATGAGAAGACCAATGAGAGAAGTAAGGACGGACATACCTCATGCTCATGCATTTGTGAAAATGTGACTTATTGTACATGAAAATATTGGTACATGCATTCATGACTTATTCCCGGTATTAGTGTAATAAACAGTGATTTTCCAAGAATAGA
>JAOQML010000002.1:14143248-14163024 GCA_027568935.1 Erythroxylum urbanii
TCTCCAAAATAAACATAAATGAATTTCTTAATTAAATTAAAATTATTTCATATAATTTTGAAAGAAGTTTCCTTTTCAAATTAAAAATATAGTTTGTGATTAAAAAAAGGTTATTTCTAGTTAAACAAGAAATGGTTTTCTAATTGGATAGAAATGTGTTACTTATAAAATTTTAAAAAATAAAACTTTTTGAATTATGATTAATAAGGAGAGTAATTGATTGAAAATCATTTTCTATTAAATTTATTAAAGGATTCAAGATAATTGGAATTATTTTCCAATTGAATTTGAAACTTGTCTTCAAATTAAATTGAATTTATATTTAAAATAGAAATTTGATTTATTTAGGAATAAGAGGTTTAATCTAATTTAGTTATCCAAAAAGTTTGAAATATTATTTTAGATTATAGAGTTTGTATCAAGAATTAGAATCAAACTATGTTTTATGCTTATAAATTGATTACATTTTCATGAGGAATTACTTGTTTAAAATGTATAACTGTTTACGTATTATGTAGTTTAATAGGACTATTTAAAATTAAATCTCTCGTTAAATATTAAGTATACATTGAGAATAGGATTGTTTTCTTATATTATTTAAGTATAAAAATAGATTTATGTTTATTGTAAGAATTGTTAAGTGACCCAAGGGCTCTTTAACCCGAATATGTTGTATCTTAAATTATTGTATTCTACTTAACTACATTTGTATAATTAGGATGAGTGATTCATGATCATAAATTTAGAAGCAAGGTTAAAAACAATATAAAAGAATACATTTATCTGAAATTAATTTAGGGTTTAGTCTTTTTCACGGAGCTTATTTCTATCATTTATCTGGTATGGAATGCTATCACACCTAGTCAATAGATGATAAGTTTGGTTTAGATGATGGGTTTAAACCAATTAATTTAGGAAAAATTAAGATTTAGTATGACTATCCTAATATGTTTAAAACTAATTGCTTAAATCGTGAAAATATTCTTCTTGAACCAATGATCAATGTTACAATTAAATGAGATCTTTCCCTTGAATTGGAGTTTGGTAATCTTAAATTTCTCATATTTAAATTCAGTTAATTTAATTTGTTTTTATCTTATTTTTAGTCAATCAGTTTCTTAATAAAAAATCGCCCTTTTATTTTATTACTTGAAATTATGAAACTAGTGTTTAGTTCTATAGGGATTTAACCTGATTCCATAACTGCGACAAAAGTTTGGAGAATCGATATTATTTTGGAGGCTTCAACAATCCGACCAATCACTACATGGATATATGATATGAGATAAGCGATTGACTTAGTGCAAGTAGTACTTGAATATAGTACAACCCATATGTAGACAATTAAGTTTATAAAGGATTCATCATTCTAAAGTAATTAGGAAGAATGTTTTAATATTCTTGATTAGTAATGATTTAAAGAAATCTTTGACCAAAGTGAATTGAAATTTGAAAAGGTATTTTCAAATATCAATTATAAATCAATTACCAATTAACAAGAATAAACATGATTGGATTTAAGTAGACATTAATTTTATACTTTATGTCCAATGAGTATTAGATAAAGAAAGGATTAAGTTATATATCGTAATTATAAATAGATAACTTGAATTAAACCACATTGACATTCCAAATATTTTGATAGTTATGACAGGTTGGTAGACTCTAATCTTGATATATAATTATAAATTGATTAATTGAACAAATAAAGATAAATTAAAAGGAGTTTTAATTTATTTAAATCTAATTATGAATTATAATTATAATTTATAATCCTTGTCAATATATTAGGATCCTAATAGATCAAACATAAAGAGCAGTTTATAAGAGAAAAATCAATTTAAATTAAGTTGGACTTAATTGTGAACTTTAAGAAACTTCAAGAATCAAATAAGAGATATTTGACTTTGTTAAAAATTAAAATTAAGAATTTAAATTTTAACAAGAAAGAAGTCTTAGTATCTTTTTCTATAAATATGAAAAAGTCATAAGGTGCTAGCACTATTGTCTTTTTCCTGTTAAGTGTTGGGTTCTTCTTCTCTATTTTACAAATATAATTAGGGCTAGATATTTGAATAGCTTGTAGTTGATAGTTCCAAAAAAAGGCTTTGCAAGAATCTAGATCAAGTACAATTTAACCTTTTATTTAAGATTTTTATTTGTCAAATTATTCAATTAAAGAGATCCAGCTGAAAAATTATAAAAAAATTTATGATTTACTAGTAGTTCAATCACGGTTGTTTTTTTTTAACACAAGCATCATCACGTTATAACATTTCTAGAGCTTGGAAAAAAATACATAAGAGAAAGGGGTACTTAATGAGATGATACAAACAGAGAATGCTAAACAGGTGAACTATTTATGAAGATGGTGAAGCATGATGTAGGCAAACTTAGTGTAAGTTGTTGAGATCTCCTTTACTATTGATCTATTATTATGGATAGTTTATTTACTGCGTTTGTGGATATTGTGAAGTTTCAGAGTTCGTCCCTGATTAGATGGAAGTTTGAACATTAAAAATAAAAATAGTTTATTTTTTATTTTTTGCGTAAAATCGTTCATGTAAATTTTTTGCCACGTGAAAGTTTACTTGTCAATGAATCCTGTTAACATACTTTGCAACATTAGTGCCGCGAAGTAGAGGATTGAAAGTGAACTAATTTTACAATAAAATGAAAGCTCGGACATTTCGTCACTATTTATAATGGTTTTATCAAACAACCCATTATTAAATAAAGTTTAAATTTTAAAAATAATTTACCTTTAAATCAATTAGTTATTTATCTCTTAAGTTACAAGTAATATAATAATTGTTGTCTAAAAATAATTTACCTTTAAATCAATTAGTTATTTATTATCTCTAAGTTACAAGTAATATAACAATTGTTTTCTAATGGTTTTGAAGGTTAAGAGGTAGGTTATTTATAAATAAATTTGATAGAATGCAAAACAAGGATAGTGAGAACGTAATCATGCTAAAATTTGCTTCGACGTCTAATGTTAGGGTTGAACACCGAGAAATCTTCAATTTATGCAGCATCTTATTTCATGTTTTGTAATTGATAACTAATAAGATAATTTATCAAGAATTTTTTGGTCACATATTCCTTTAGCGGGACTTCAACTTGGTTTTGACGATGATGATAGTAATATTTGGTCACCAATTCATGTTTTCATGCACCATCCTGAAAACATGCCAATAAATCAATTGAAAAACTTCACACCTTTCAGAAACAGCTTGACCAGGGAAGTAGCATAATTCAAATTCTCGTGTTTTACGCTTATGTTTCAATATGAATTGCCATGCGTTGTCCAGCTTATAAGAAAATCTGGTTGGGCATTAGTGTAGGCGAAAAGAATTGAAGGGTTTACGTTATTAATTAGGATGGTTATTCATGGACTTCCTCTTCTTCTTCTTCAATTGATAGAGGTTCGTCTTCCTTCAAAATTTCTATCTCCTTCACACTCTACTCAGCTCGAAACCTGATGAGAAATAGCTGAACAAACTCTCCTACACCATGACTTAATGATTTATAAGTAGAAACCAAAGCTATATGGAACTACACCTTCAGTTTTCAAGATGAAAACTTATTCTGAGCAACGAATTTATAATGAGATTGCATTGTGCGTAGTTTAGATGGTGTTTTTTAATGGACTTGAAGCCATGTCATCGAGAAGTCCAAGGGAAATAGAAAAGCATGCGGCAAATTATTAGTGTTCCTAGTGTTAGTCTATGCCCTTGTAGTCAATCAATTGGATGTAAATTAATGTATGATATTATTTTAATAAATGAAAAGGCTTTATTTATCTTTATGTATTAATTTAATTAATATTTTATGTTTTAATGCTAAAAGTAAAATCCTTGAAATAATTACTAAGTAATTGAAATTATGATGAGATCATAATTATGAGATTCAATTTATACTTATGTATTATTCCTAAATGTTCCTAGTTATAATTTCATTAAGACGGGATATTGTTGAAACGGTAAAATTAAAACACATTATGTTTCTTTCTTACGAAGAAAGTAACTAATCTTATAAATTAAATTATGGAGATACTTAAAACTAATGTGTGGGTGATTATTAGAGAATAAGTCACTGAACTGACTCGATTATAAGAATTTCAAATAGAATATTACTTATGTGTCTATGCATTATTTCATAATAATGGTTGTATATATAATTGATCCTTAGACTTGAGATTACCAAGGTATCTCATGTGGGAATTACTGTGTTTTTATGTTACTTATGAATTGTCCTAGGATAATTCAATCGGTAGTAATTAGATACAGTAATTAGAGGGAATATTCTACTGTTTTTGATTAGTAATGATTTATGAAATTCTCTAGCTATAGTGAATTGACATTTGAAAAGGTATTTTTAAATTTCAATTATAAATCAATTACTAATTAGCAAGAGCAAAAATGATTAGATGATAAGAGTAGACACTGTATCCATACTTTGTCCAATTAAAATACTGAATGATGAAATGATTAAATTATATACCATAGTCATGCATAGAAAAGTTAAGTCAATCACTTTGACATTCTTAAAATTTAGGTAATCATGATATTTGGGTAATCATGACATTCCATTGAATTTCATTTGTTATTTTATATTTTAACAAAATTTTGAATTATTTTTTTAGAATTGTTGTTTTTTCACATTTCATTTCATTTTACGAACTTCGGGCATGGCCAACTCCCATAGTGTGACAGGTCCAATTTCCTTATTTTTCTTTATAATTTCATTTAAAATGGGTTACTATGAAAAACACCATCGAATTTCAAATTAGCACGATCTAATTCAAAATTTCATCCAATTGAGCAAGGAAAATCTTGAATTGGATCCCAAACTGACGAGTTAGTGTGAGCTTATACATGCGGGATTATGAAAGATGCTTCACTAGAAATATTCTTGTTTTTGCTTCGACTCATATTCCTCAAAAAGTGGATTTGATTAACCAATCCCTTATATTGGATTGGACGTACTGTAGAAGGAAAAATTGTAAAATCTGATCCAATTTATCGTAATTGATTAGTTAACATGTTGGTTAACCGTATTTTCCATTTCTCGATAAAATGATCTTGTCAATATCAGTATAAATTATCTTTCCCTCATGTTCTGTTAGAGTGGGACCCCTAAATCTAGGCAGATGAAAGAAGGCCGATAAGAAATATTATAAAGAAAATTTAATAATAAATACTAAAGAAGAATAATAAATAAGAGGAGAATATATGTGGGATAAAATATATTGATAGCTCGTAAGTTATTTAAAGGATAAATGAAAAAGTGTTCTGGAAAGATGTGTACATTAAAGATAGAATTTAAGAAAGGTTTTTTATTTAGATAAATGGAAATTTTTAATTAAAGCTATAGACGCGTTGGGATTCCTTGACAAGTTCATATGTTGGTTAAGAGAATGCTTAACCATCCCTACCTATAGCATTCTAGTGAAACGGGGAACCTACTCATTTGTTCAAGGGTGAAGGGAGACTTGGAAAGGGGACCTTGGTTCCCTTAACTTTTCTCAATTTGCATGGGGGTTTTGTTTCAAATTACTACTTATAAAATTTTTCACAATTTATCTTTCAAGTTTCATAAAAAGTGTAACAGTTTAAAATTGTTTAGCTTGACCTTTTGTTAATGATTTGCTGTTGTTTTTATAAAGCTAATGCTCCATCAATATTTATTATGATAAAAACCATCAACTAGTTTAGCAAACTTTTAAGAGTTGAAATCAACATTAACAAAAGCATTACAATGATTTCCAAGGATACAGAACCTATACAAGTAGAGTTATTTAATATCTCCCACATGAAAATAACTTAGCCTCATTTCACCTACTTAAGGATCCTAATTACTACCATAAAACCATCCTATAAAGATTATAAACCCCTCTTTGAACAAATTGAGAGGAAACTCAAAAAATGGCACAATAGGGAATTGAGCTACACATATAGAATTTAGTTGATCAGGACAATCCTATGCAACATGTACAACTACTCGATTTCTCATCTAATCCTTCCTAAGAAAATGACTAAAGATATTGAAAAGATGTCGAGAAATTTCCTATAAAATAAGGATCCACACAAAGCATCAGGAGCAAAGGTATAGTGGAAGGATATATGTTGCATAAGAAAGCAAGGGGTTATGGTTAAACTCTACACAATTGTCTAGCACGATTCTTGTAGCCAAAAAAAAAAATGAAGTTACTGGTTGATAAAGAGAATGTATGGGTTTAATGGGTCTATATTAAATAGTTTCAAGGACAAAACTTTTGGAAAGTAAAATGCAATCCCAATACCTTAAGTAGCAAAATATACTGAAACTAATAGGTAAAACGACTTTAGCTTTCAAATTGTTATTGACATGGGAGAAACGCTTGGGTTTGTTTTGATAACTAGTCTAATAAGATTCTTGTATACTTATATCCTAACCTATTTCACCTAAGTTACATACTGAAGCCAAAGGCAAGGGTTAGTGAATTAATCTCTTATCAACAATGGAGCATCAAGTATAAAGGTTTTGAATGGTTATCTGAAGTTGTTCCAAGCTACAAGATGAGTGTTGATATGGAAGATAGAGTTACTTGGTCCCTCCATTCTTCAGAGAAATTCATTAATCAATATGCTAAGAAGCTTTTTATCCACCATGCTCCTAAGTGGCTTTATACACAATAATTTGTTTTCATGTAAAAAATTCTAGATATGTTGTTACAACATGGTTAGCTTTAAGAAATAGGTTATCCATTATAGATAAGGTTAAGAGCTCTTGTCTCACATATCCTAAATGTGTTCTTTGCTCTAATAGTTATGAGACAAGATACCGCTTATTTTTTCAGTTCCATTTCATTGCAGCAATGTGGAATATAATCAAGTTTGCGTGTAATATTGATGGCATGTACAACCACTGGGAGCAAATTGTTAATCAACTAGTTGATTGCAAACTATCAAGGGATAATGCTAAACTCTAAAAGCTAGCATTTTGTGCTACCATATATGAAACATAACAAGAAAGCAATAGAAGAGAATTTAGACATAAACAAATGGATGAAACTTGATATCAGATGCATATTGTGAATATGATTAAAGAGTACTAAATGTTGTGTATGAATAATGAAGAAATTATTAGTGAAGTTGCTCAAAGATGGGGAATTCCACAAATGAGTACATATAATACTAGTTTTTTAACTGGTTACTTCCAATAGTATGCCTGACTTATATTTTATGAAGTGTAATTGTTTTGACACTCCATGTATATTTTGTGAGACTTAGTCTTAATTTTAAAATATAATTTTTATTTAATTTCTTAAAAATACTACTCAATTAAATTAATTATGTTGGTTGTTTCAAAATTATTAGTTTGTTAAAAATATTATTTAAAATATATAATTAATAAATTATCTCGTAATGTTGAAATTGAAAATTTATTATATATGTATATATGTATATGTAAGAGAGAGGGAGAGATTTTAGATAGGGATGATAATAGGCTGAGTTAGGTTAGGACCCTTGGTATTTTAAAAATTTCTTAGAGGACAATAGGATCATAGGTCTGGCTGGAGCCTAACCTGAGGCTCTGTTCGGTCTAGAAAATTGGGCACAAGGCCTAATCAACTCAAACTTGGTCAATTAACATTGGGTAGAGTCGGCTCGAGTCTGGACGTAATTGTCAAGCCTAATTTTAGAAGCATACTAAAAATGATGTGATTATTAAGAGCTCCTTTTAAGTTTGGGGAAGTCGGAATTAAGAAGCCCAATTTTCTTGGGATGGAGACCCGAATATCCTAGTTGTAGGGAATCCTGTATTAATTAAGGCAACGCTTGCACAGAAATTGTTGTGCAGAGAAGCTTGCCAATCAGGAATCTGACCAACAGTTAATGTTGCGCGTTACATAACGACCATTGCCTGATAGAGGTGGGGTCTCAAAGAAAGATTTGGAGATGTTGTCATTTACGTGAAAAATGTGATTGATTATAAGAAAAGCGAAAATGTGATGGAGTAAATTCTGTGCCACGTTAACAAGCAATGTACTAGTCTAATACTATTGGTAGTTTAGTTATGGATTGCAAATCCCAATAAATAAACCGACCAACGTCATAAAATAACTTAAAGTGAAAGCGTTGGTTGGTGGGCATGTTTTTCTTTTTCCCCAATCCAATGATGGTTATTTTTTGGTGAGAGGACTGTTAACATGAAGATTTAATATAAATAACTGGAAAATGCCTAAGTCACGGTAACTTGATTGAATTTATTAATATAAAGAATGAGGAACAGTAAAAAAAGTTGTGGAAAGAGGCAAGACTTGTCTGGGAAGTGTACGGCAATGTGGATGTGAAGTCTGTTAAGATTTGGTCTGGGTTTATGCAGACAGCTTACTCTGTTCTTTTGCAGCAGTCCCATCACCACCTCTTTTATTTTTTTGAAAGGCTCCCATCACCACCTCTTTCAAATTATAAAACACTTAAATTAATAAAAAATTTGTTACATACAGTATCGACTTAATCTATTATAATAAATAAATGCAAATGCCAAAATAAAAAAGAGGAAGTAACTGAAAAAGTCGAGCCAGATTGCGTCGAGTCTCTCCATCTCTGTCTGTACCGGCACATTCCTCAATAAAAACACTCCATCCCGTCACTATTACAATTCTACCCTCCAAAACAACTTGCGTCTTTCTCCAGTCAAAACAGACTTCAAAGACTAAATATTCGGTCACTATCTCTTCACTCTAATCATTTCATTTGTCTCTTTGAGATTAATATTTTGGTTCCCTTCTTCTCCTCTCTGTTACCATCATCCCATTAATTTCACTTTTTTTTTAACATGTCAAAGCCTTCGTCGTCTTCATCGACGACGCCACTCACTAATACGACGCCGTCCCATGCTATCAGACCCGAAGACTACGCCCACAGCCCCGTCCACTATGCAGTCGTTCTTGGCGACCACACCACTCTCTCCAGGCTCCTCTCTTCCCTCCCTCGCCTCTCCGATCCCTGTGTCATACTCACCGAGTCCGACTCGCTGGCTCAGGAGCAACTGGCTGAACAGATCTCCGCCGTTCTCGACCGCCGCGACGTTCCCTTTCGCGAGACTCCTCTCCACCTCTCCGTCCGCCTCAATGATGTTTTTGCTGCACGCAGTCTCGCCGCCGCCGGAGCTGATGTCTCTCTCCAGAATTCCGCTGGTTGGAACCCCCTCCAGGAAGCTTTGTGCCGCCGGAGCTCTGAAATTTCTTTGATTCTTCTCCGACTTCACCACCGCTCCGCTTGGGCTAAGTGGCGTCGCCGTCTCCCTCGAGTTATCGCTGTTCTACATCGAATGAGAGACTTTTACATGGAGATCTCCTTTCACTTTGAGAGTTCCGTTATTCCTTTCGTCGGCAAGATCGCTCCGTCCGATACCTACAAGATCTGGAAGCGCGACGGTAATCTCCGAGCAGACACTTCCCTCGCTGGCTTCGACGGCTTGAAGATTCAGCGGGCCGATCAGAGTTTCCTCTTTCTCGGCGACGGCGATCAATCTCAAAACGTTCCGCCAGGGTCTTTACTCGTTCTCAACCGCGACGAACACAAAATCTTCGACGCTTTCGAAAATGCCGGAGCTCCGATGAGCGAGTCTGACATTGCTGGATTCTGCTCCCAAACAAGCGTTTATCGACCGGGAATGGACGTCACGAAGGCCGAACTTGTAGGCAGGACGAACTGGAGAAGACAAGAGAAGACCGAATCAGTTGGTGAATGGAAAGCAAAAGTTTATGAAGTTCACAACGTAGTTTTCAGCTTCCGCTCGCGTAAAGTCGCTAACAGCGAAAGCGACGTCGCTGGAAGCGAGCAAGTTCTACCTCTAGAGCTGGACGAAGACGACGACGGTTTCTTAGTCGCTGAGAACCCAAGCTTTGGTTTCAATAGCGACAGGAGGAGGCACAGTAGTTTCGTGAGAGAGGAGAGAGAGTTGGTGACCGTAGGGAGAAAGAGCGTGGACATATTCCCTTCATCATCGTCGTCGTCGTCACAAAGAAAGCTGGCAGCGGTTACAATGGCTGCGGCGACCCCGCTGACTAAGGAAAAGGAATACGTGAGGAGTTTGAGGCCGTCGGTGTGGTTAACGGATCAGTTTCCCTTAAAGACAGAGGAGTTACTGCCGTTACTAGATATTTTGGCCAATAAAGTGAAGGCTGTACGGAGGATGCGTGAGCTGCTCACTACTAAATTCCCGCCGGGTACTTTTCCAGTTAAGGTAAGGGCAATTGACAAATAGTATTCAACTTGTGGGACATATGTGTGAATTTTTGTTAACTTCCTTGTGTTAAAGAGTAGAGTGGTCTAAGCAAATCAGTCAAATTAGTCTTCTTTCCTATGTTCTGGGAACAGATCTTCTCTTGTTCCCTTCAACTCTGTTCCTTCTTAAATGTGTGATGAAAATCAATAGAATAGGGTAGGAATTGGGTAACGGATACAGAGGATCTCGTGGAAACGAAGGGGACGTCCCTGGCCGTGGTTGGTGAAATCACGGTCGGATGGTCACCATCACAATGGTGTCTTGATCCAACGGTCATCGAGTGTGTGGGGTCCAAATTATACGAGGTTTCAAATATTATCAAGCAGGGGATGGATAATTATGCCCCTTGCCTTGAAGCATAACTCGTTGTCAAAACTCAATGATCATCCTGATTTCAATTTCTATCAAACATTTGTGCTTTTTGTATGGAGTTGATTTGATGTGCTTAACGATAGTTATTGTGATTGGTTGTGGTGGGGCCAGGTTGCAATTCCAGTGGTTCCCACAGTAAGAGTGGTGATAACATTCACCAAATTCGTAGAGCTACAGTCAGCTGAACAATTCTACACTCCACTCTCAAGTCCAAGACTTTTTGGTAATGGAGGCAGATCAGGGTCAGATGATGTTCAGAAATCGGATGGACATTATTGGTCATTACCTTCTTCGTCTTCATTTTCAACATCCACGTCATGGCTTAGGCGGAACAACAGTCAATCCACTAGCAAGCAGCAACCACGTAATAATTCTTCTACTACGACTACTCCATCGGACCCATTTGCCATCCCAAATGGCTATACTTGGACAACCATGGATGACAAGTCTGGAAAGGTCAAGAAATCTAAGTCCGTAAGGAAATCCAACAAGTGATTCGTACTATGTGATAGAATTTGGACTTTAGGCCAGAGAAGGAAAACGTACGAAAGGGAATGTTTGGGGAGATTGCCTGATGATATAAATCTTTCCTTTTCCATTTCAATGTCTTTACCAATACAATATATTGTAGATATGCCCATCTTTTGCTATTCAATCACTGGCCTGTGATTTGGCCTATGAGATTCTTTGTGCCTAGAAGGTGAGCTGATTGGCTGCAGATATGATGCAGCCCCATTTTGGTCTCAGTGTAATTGCTTCTCCAAGTAATTAGTTCATGTTTACTATTTTTTTCTCCGATCTCGTTGGATATTATTTCTTTCCGGATGTTCTTTCAAATCCTTAGTTTCCCATGCATTAAGACAAAGTCATACAATCCCCATGATTCTCTTTTAAGTTGATATTACGATTTGGGAATTCGATTTGGCTTTAACTTTTTTTCCTTTTTTGTTTCTCACTTTGGCTTCAATGGTCGTTAATTTCTGGCTTTTTGTCAGTAACATATTATTATAAAAAGAAAAAGCAGTTACTGAATCATTTTTCATACTGCTGACTAACAAATGTGTTTTGATTAGCTTTTCTATACAGTGGTTGCGTGTCTTGTTTGCAGCGTAAAAATCAATGAAGGGCATTTTGTAATAGATGCGCTGCAGCAAATTTCTATGGTAATGAAGTCTCCATTTCATTTAGTTCCTCTAACTGCACTCTACTCTTTCTGGCCGTGAAGATCAACATTCGAACATTGGGACAATCTCAGTTAGCGAAACTTATTTTGGCTACTTGAGATCAGCTTGTGTTTATAAAAATAGTTATTTAGCCATGTTTCAAATATCACTGCATACTGATAGGAGTTTGGTAATACTCTTTTGCCCTGTACTGAAAAGTCTCTTAGACTAGAATATCTCAGAAATACTGACTGCCTATATGCAATGTGATGCTTATTGATTAGTTGGGTACATTCTGAAGCAAACGCGGTGTCATATTCTTACTTCCTTTTCATTTTGTACGTAATCCAAATGCAAGGGTCATAAGTAGAGCAGTTCACCAAAGTGAAACTCCCTACTCATATTTCTAGGTTTCTATGTTTTGGTGTATCTTCATGCATATATGGAAGTATATGACATTTGGTAACATGAAAGAATTATAGGGTTTACGAGACACCATACTACCACTGGTGAAACCCATATTATGAGTTAATATGAAAGTGAGGAGCATGTAGAGCGGGGACAATATTAGGTTGTGAATCTTGGTTGAAAGTAGGGGTATTTATTATTGCCAAATGTTTTTGTTACGGAAGAGAATTGAAAAACTAAGGGGGGATGCTTGACCATAGTTTGCTTCACAATTAGGAAACCAGTGAGCTGGCAAGTCTCTTTTTAAAAGAATATAGTGCAGTTAAAGACAGCACGTCTGCAGGCAACTTTTTCTTTTGCTTAAGAGTCCTCAATTACTTTCCATTGGCTCCTCAATCAAGTTTTCAATCCAAGTGCCAAGCGGTCACCTTGAGGTACTATCTCTCTCTTTGTCTTCCAATAGATCTAGAAAATTATAATCTGCTCCTCAATTATGTAAAACTTAAAGTTTGTGTTTAGGATGATGTAGATTGAGATCTCTTCCTTTGTCTCCATAAGATGCATGCTTACCTTGATAAACCAAACTCTGCCACCAGTTTCTGAAGCGTTGAGGAATTCTTATTTAGACTTTGAGCTGCAACTAAGCATTTCTTTTAGTTCTATCCTTGAAACCATTACTTATCCAACCTGTTCTTCCATCTCATTTCATGCTTTTTAATTTTGACTACTGCAGAAGTTGTTAAAAGATTAATCTTTTCCCTGTAGGACCAAAGGTTACAACTACAGTTTCCTCCTTGGATTCTGGGATTTACTTGGCAAAGCAAGAAGGAATGGAAAGTGAGGCACCGAGCTGGGCAGATCAATGGGGTCCAGGAGGATTTGGTGCAATAGCAGAAGAAGAGGCTGCCAACAAGAAAGAAACCAGCAGTAACAAGAGTGGAGATGCCAAAGGACTAAATAAAGTCAAAGCAGCTGCAATCGTAGGAGCAGAAAAGATCAAGACTGGAGCATCCACCAGCATCAAGTGGGTCAAAAACATATGCCAAAGGAAAAGCTCCCCTAAATAAATAAAATAAATTATATATATGAAAAAACGAAACACTTGTTAAAGTTCCCTTATGTTTCAAACTCTAATCGTAAATTGGCTTCAGTCGTTTGATTTATTGTCTCAATTATAACCTTGCAGGTTATGAATATAACGTCTTGTCTGTTTCTTTTACAGTTTTACTTTAACGTTCTTCACTTTCCAGTCTCCTACATTGTGCTGCAGTATAGTATAAATCAAGGGAGGTTACTTAGTAGCTAGATATCTGATAAAACTAATCGGCATGTAAGTATCTTGTGTGTCCTCTTTAGCAGCTAGATATCTGATAATACTAATCGGCATGTAAGTATCTTTTGTGTCCTTTTTTTATTTTTTAACAGAAGTTTTACCAGGGACTCCCAACAGAAGCCTTACTACTCTGTTACATCCAAGAAGAAACCTACTATATTATTGCCCAAGGACAAGGATCCACTACATCGAAGGGCCGGAAAGTTTTGCCAAAAAACCAACTCTCAAATAATTCAGATCTAGTACTATTTTCTCTTTAATATCGTTAAATTATAAAATCTTGTTTTGAATTTCTAACAAATGGATACAACCATAAGCAGCAAAAGATGTTTAGATAAACAAACAATAATAGAAAATAGTAATCCATATCCACTTTAAAAAGTTTGCCAAAGTCCCGACCCGAGCAGGTCAGAGCATCCGACACTGAGAATATACATATTGCAGGTTTGATTTACAGAGATTGAATTCAATGGTCTAAGTAAGACCCAAAGGTATTCTCTCCACTATAAGTCATGTAAAGAAAACCATCTTCATCCTTGTTATCTTCATAGATTGCAGACATCAATGCAGCTGCAACAACATAAGAAGATTAGCAATATGGCTCACAGATGCTACTTAACTACTAAAATATCATATTTTTCACTAACCTGTAGGAGGTAGTGTGTTCTTCACAAAGACAAATATAGCCTTTTCAGCACTCAGCTTAATCCTCTTCCTCACAACATAAACAAACTGCCCAACTGTCAAATCAGCAGGCACAAGATATCTGAATCCACAAGAACAAAATCCAAAGTTAGTGTGAAGCATTAATCAATTTACCCTCATGAAATTCAGTAACCTAGCATCAGCAAAGCCTTCAAGCTAACTCTACACAAAGCCACAACATACAATTGCATGAAATCTTAACGGTTGCTATTCAGAAAATGTTTAGGCCTTCTAACCGACACGCAAATGTGGATAGAACTCAACCAAGAAGACATTCCAGGGCTCGTTATCACTCCTGCTGCATTCAACCACTAACGAATGGCTTCAAAGAAATAATATCCACCAAGTATCATTACTGTACAAATCCCAGTATAGTACATCCCTACTTCTTTCACTAACAAAGACGCAACTATATCATACGCCAAAACCAGTTTGCTGTGGCAATTTGTAACACAATAGCTTAGTTAACGAAGGAATCAGAACCACTTAAAGAAATAACCTGATGAAACCGTGGAAATCTGTTATAAATGTCAAGTTTCTCGCACAATTTGATAGAAAGGTAAGGAAACTAAATAGCAACTAACTTTTTCTTGTCAATGTCTGGAACATCGCTCTTTTCAGCCTTTTCCACAATGACCTGCATCAAATGCAGAGTATCAGAACAATACACGTAAGCCAAAAAAAAAGGAGAAACTTAACTCCATACAGGTACTCTGTCCGGAAACTTCTCCCTGATGCGTGCAGCTTCTGCTTGTCTTCTCTCTGAATAGTAGAAGTCCAAAATTTAAAAGAGTAAACAAAACGATACTAATGACAACATAAATTCCAAGAAAAAAGAAAGCAGGTTCAAAAGCAATATGTGTAGTCTATTATCCATACAAACCTAAGAACTAAAAACGAATAAATCGACGGCAGATGGAAAATATGATGCATGAAATAATCAAACTTGTAACATACAGATCAAACGATAAGGTGGCTTCGAGTCTCGAACGTACCCATCCCCTTCCCACTCAAAACAAAGGAGCAAAAGGTAGACAAAGTAAAAATGGAGTAACCCATAAATCTTATTGCAAACTTTAAACTTAATGCAAACGGAAACAAGAGAAGCCCGAGCCCACGACCAAACTAAATCACCAAAATTTATCATAATCTCGAAACAAGCTATCCCGAGTTTCACATGATCCTGATAAGAAGCTTAAATTTTGACATTGCAACCGCATCCATCGAAGCTTATTTTATCTGCACGCCAAACAGAATTACGCAATCCAGAAGCTCCGATTAAGAAACGATTATGGCTAACCCTCAATCTAACACAAACAGAATTAAATTTTGATGAAAATCGAAATCGAATGGTAAAAGAAAATAGAAGGGGATGAGAACGATACGAACCTAAGGGATGCTCAAGCTTGGACGAACTTCTTGCCATGGGGTTTTGAACTTAGATTAAGACTATCTACGAATTTCAAACATCGAAACATCAGAACCCCACAAATTATATATCCTTTCCCTCAACATATACTAATTAATGGAACTATAGAAAGATAATCATTTCAAGAGAAAACCCATCAAGCAATCTACAGCGACTAAGGCAGTTACGCGTATAAAGATAACTTTATTCCCATACCCAACAAGGAGATGGATTGATTAATATCGCGAGAGAGAGAGAGAGAGAGAGAGTTACGGTTTCGATTAATGAAATGGAAAATTGCAAAAGGGCGAGGATCAAACGAGCGTTAAATCACTACGACGAATACATCTATCAGTCAAGAGTTTGTTGGAGAGTGTAAGTTTAATTCCAAGATGCAAACCATATTTGTTGCTAAAACTTCCACCATGTAGTCCTTTGATTGGCTTTGAATTGCCTTCTTTACAAGCAAATTTCTCTACACGACATTGTTAATGTCCATGTTTTTCGCTTGGTTGTTTTTCTGTTTTTCTTTTACATGTTATAACGTTGCTTAGATTGAAATTTGTCGAACTTTTGTTTGTTGGTACCTGGTATAAATTTCAACGTAAAATTGGTGTAGTTGGGAAATTACGACCAATTACACCAAAATCTCTTATATTGTTGTAAGATATATATTTTGAATTTAACTTCATAGATATTTTCATTTGGTAATAAATAAAATATCCCAACTTTTCATATTTTATTTTGTTAATTTTACTAAATTATAGATTTAACTTTAGTGGTTTAAGATGATGTCATACTATTAGTTACCATTTGATCAAAAATTTAACGCGTAATAGAATATGTAAAAATGATTTATTAGTAATTATTGTTTCTCTTAGGCAAAATAAAATGTAAACGATAAAAGAGATTTAATATAACTTATCACTAAGAATTTTGTTAGGAGCTATGGGTCCATCATCTCGTACATGAATATGTAGCGGAAGCATTGAAATCAAAATTCTAACCCCACGACATCTTTAAAAATTCCATAATCATATGTATGTAATAGACAAAATTGAAAGAATATGTAATTAAAATTGTGTACCTTAAGGACAACTCCTCCTTGCTTCTTCTCCTTGTTTGGGTTGTTATAAACACCAAAAACCTTCCTTGGCCTCTTGAAAGCATGAAAAGATAAAGAATAACAGCGTGTAAGGGTGGTTAGAGCCCCCGAACAAGATGAATTCAAGTAGATGCTCAATCGAGAGTTGGATTATAATTAAGTTACATGCAATTAAACTTATGCAACAATTGCATAAAATTGCATGAATAAACCTTAAGATCACTCCTCTCAACCTCCAAAACTCTTATGGACTCTTAGCCTCCCAATGGAGTGTGTTTTTTGGTTGAATTTTTGTGTGTACATAAGTGAGTCATGATTGTGACTTGCTTAAAAAGACAGTCATGCATACTTTGTTTTTTATTCGATCTTTTATACGTGTGACCTTTAGTTTTCCAGTTATTTTGGGCACTTGAGTTAACTTTTAACTTGAGAATATCATGAATGGTTTCATGCCACTTGCATTAACTCTTAATCCAAGCAAATTATGAAGGATTTTATGATGCCAATTTGTCGAAATGTAAGTGAATTAACACACGAACTCTTCGATTTTTAATTATGCAACTTACAAACCTTTCCATAGATAATTATCGTGCAATTCATCCCTTTACCATTCCGTACCCCACTTGGTTCAGAGTATGGCTTATGTAATAGTCGGATTCCAAACCTACTAAGAGATTCAAGTGTTAGTCATATGAATTGCATCATATAAGAATGAATTGATGCACTTAGAATATGATTTTTACGATTTCATTCGCATCCATAATATGAGCATACACACATAAATGTTGATTTAGAGAAATTACACTCAATTGATATGTTCTGGGGTATGAAAGTTTCTAAGTAATTGTGACATGATTGTACATTTCTAATGCCTTATATTTTGAATTACAAATGAAAAGAATTAATTGATTGCAATTAGTAATTTGGAGTTAATTGTTACAATTGAGAGATTGATGAATTAAAATGTACATTTAGACTTGGAAAATTTTTAAGTAGCAAGATAAGTTGACATATAGAAAAATAGGATGACTAAGCTTATAAAATGAGTGACATGTAGTAGTATGATTGAGTGACAAATGGCCTAGGGAATTGAGTGACAAGTGGTAAAGGAATTAAGAGACATATGGCAACATAAAGAGAGGACATCTAGCTGGCCTAGACACTTGACAAGTGTCCCTAAACTCACCTTACACTTGCACTATATGACATAGTCATTGTGTTTTGCTGGAGCTCTCTCCTTCTTCATCCTCTCACTATCGAAAGCTTGCCTCTCCCCCACATCTCTGTGTTTTTGCCTAAGTTTGGTTCAATTGCCACACTAAAATCCATGCAAACATCCTTCATAAAGATAGGTATAGAAATAAAATATGGTTGTATCTGCTGTCTTCTTCTTGTTTTTACGGAAACTCTTCTTACTCCCTCATTGATCTTAAGATGATCTTGCATGCATGTGAGACAAAGTAGACTTGATACATTGAGGTGGAATTGGAGCTATACAAGTAAGTAAAATACTGGTCTTTGTGGCATGTGATGGCAGAAAATTATGATGACTAAATTGGGATGGATTGCTTGTGGTGTTGATGATGAAGTTGTGCTAGAATATGGTAGATGAATTAGTCACTTTTCTGTTTTGTTTTTGGATGCATGAAAATAATAGTTTATAGGATGTTATATGGATGATCTAAGTTGGGATTGGAAGTGTAATTGATGAGAAACTCATGCATAAGATAGGTGACAATAAAATTCATTAGAATTTGGAAAGTTAGATATGTAAAAGAGGTTGCAAAAAGAAAACTGTTAATGATTAAAGAGAGCAAAATTTGGGAGCCTTAGTGTAATCAATAAGAATGCTAAATTAACCTGAAATGAAGTAGCTTTAAGGATCATGAAATTTGGAAAAATTCAAGGGTTAGTGATATCTTTAAGTATGTGGAATTCGTGGAGAATTGAGGCAAAAGCATAGTGCACTATCGTGGCATTCATCCAACGATCGTAGCTTGTTGCACTAGCTTCTGTCACAATCGTGGCAAGGTCCACCATGATCATGGGCATAGTTATGTAATGATAATTTCAATTTTGTGTACTAGTTGAACTAACTGATGAAAAGTTACTCTAAATTGGTGTATTTGGACTTGATTAAGGTTTGAATGAACCTAGTTTGTTACTTGATTAATTGGATAAGAGTTTGATAAGTTAGGTTATTAATTGAAGTTATAACATAAAGAATGGATTGTTTTGATATTTATATATCCAAATCTGGATATTATGAGTTGTTAAAGGGATCTAGGTGTTCTTATGAATGCAAATATAATCTTAAGGACTTGAGTAATATGTATAAGGTAATTGTGAATGAGAATTGGGTAATTGTATGAATATATATTGCTAGAAAAGTTTGGTGAATGTATGATTAATAAATTTGGAGTAATCAAGTTTACTTAAGGTATAAATCTAATTGCAAACAAGTTGTATATAAGCTTTAGTGTTTGAATGATCGAGATATTTGTACAAGAATACATAAAAATTAATTGGGCATGCATTAAAAAAATGTCACATATACATATACATGATTATATATTCATATAATTAAACAAATTAGTAATTTGTGAACTATGTGTGTATTGCATGACAATAGATGAGTAAGGTAATCGTGAACATCCAGATATTACCGGATCATCAAGGCAATAACTTTTCTAGAGTGGTATGTTACAGGTTATATGTAATCTCCCAATAAGCTAAATGTAGCGCCCCTTTACCGCAGGGTACATATCGGGACGCCTGGAGGTCATTTCGGTATATATCCTACGATAAGGGTGAGCTATGTTCGATCGCTACATTCACTCCACAAGGCATCATATCATTACTCACTTATAAAGCATCATAAAAAATCACAATATTTTAAAACCAACTTTTTTCTCATGTCATTTCACAAAACCGAAAGTCTACATTGTATCTTTCAACACTTACTACATGTACATCATCAAAACCTAGTACAAAA
>JAOQML010000002.1:14192193-14208029 GCA_027568935.1 Erythroxylum urbanii
CTTTTTCCCAAACTCATTTATTACGGTCCACAAGTTGATCACCCTCAATAATATTTTTATATTATTAATAAAAAATTGTATATAATTAATAAAAAATAATAAAATTTTTATTAATAAAAAATAGAAAATATATAAAAATTATTTTTTAATTATTTTTTTATATTTCTATATAAATAAGAGTCTTCTCGCCTGAAACATGTAGTAGATTCAATGGCCTGGAAGGCACCCCACGTCTCACATGCATGCGTTATTAACTTCTGGGCTTCAGGGTCTCTCAAGTTGATGGATGGTATCATCAATAACCCGTCGTCGGATGATTCAAAAATGTCGTCCAATTTAGGCCAAATGTGGGAGTCTGGCAGCGTCTGGATAGAGTCAAAGTCGAGGGGGATTATATGACAGAGGTGGACTGGATGGTCTCCGTAGACTTGGGAGAGTGTACTCAATTACTCATCGTAGGAGAAGTGATGGTTAAAGACAAAAACTACAAGCAATATTTAGACAAATATAGGCAAACGATTGTTTTTAGCTACGTTTTATAAGACAGACAAACGCAACCAAACTAATTGGTCTATCTTTACATATTTTGCAGATCCAGCACCGTTCCTTTTTTGCACTCTCACTGTTCGACGTTTTTCCTCAATAAGTATTGTTCTTATTTGAACGGTGTTTGAAACTCCTTCACATTCCATTCACTTCCTGAACCAAGAATTTTTCAATTCATTTGCCACAGATCCTACCCACAAGTTCTATATACAGTATTTTGATATTCTTCAAAGATTTTACTTTGCATTCACAGTGTACGATTCCAAAATGAAGCTGTGAGACCTGATGAATCCAAACAGGAAAATTAGAAGAGTGAGAAATCGATGGGACTTTTGTCTTTAGATTGACAACAGATATCATCTGAGTTTATCTCCAAAAATATATTGTTTCTCGGACAAAAATGCGAATTTAACCTTAATTTTCATTTTAGCTACCGAATCACTATTCTTGAATTTGAAACATGCACGAACCTAACAAAAAAGTGTAGCTATTATATATCACAAGAGCATTGTTAAAAGCTTTACATTACTTAGTTAAAAGTTAAAATATAAACTCAATTTCATCACTCACTAGTAGTGAGAATTGGAGGAAAACTGAATATAATAATTGACAGAGTAATTTTCATGGCATTAATAAAATTGGATCTAGTTTGAAAAAAAATGGCGGGTTAGTTTCATCGTAGGAGACAAATTTACGCAAAAGATTGATGTTTTCCATACAAAAACACCGAAGTGTCAGTGAGCCAAGCTATCAAAAAACTTATTATCACGAGATCATAAACCATCAAGACAATAATGACAAGAAATTTGTAGGTGTTTTCATCTCCAAACAATTGAAGAAATTTTTAAAAGGAGAAAAAAAATGTACCCGTTGGCATGCGATGACAGAGAGTAAGAAATCTGGAATGAGAAAATGCAAGAATTGGAAGGTATGTAATGAACGTCGATAACTGCCAAAACTGTTGCAAAAGAAAGAATACTACTTATTGAGTATATGATGTTCCTTTGTTTTTTATGACATCACATCACACGTTTGTATGTTTAAACATCTGTCGAATTTCATATTAACATGATGGCTTGCCTTCTTAATAACGCAAAATTATGAGCATCAAGGAAGCTTTTTAGTCAACGAATAGGAAAGATAAAATTAAGGTTTTAAAATCAATTTTGATTTTATTGTTATTGTAAGTTTTATATTAGACTCATTTTTATTTATTACTAGTTCATTATATAATAATACATATTAGTATTTTTTTATTTCAATAAAATATTTTATTTTTACTTACTCTTACAAGTTTTACTTCTTATTTATTATATACTGGTTTTATAGCAGTTTACTACTGGTTGAACCTCTAAACTTTAAATATTTCCTTCAACCGGTTTAATGTCCGGTTTAATTTTTAAAACATTGGTCACAATTACAACCGTAACTTTTTAATTGAACATAATTTCTGTTTTAAAATTATAGCGTTAAATCTCTTGCAATAACCATTTTAATATCAAAAGTATATAATAGTCATTTATTATACATCACATTCTATTTCATCCATCTTTCAAACAATATTTTACTATATTATATTATAAACCCTTCCGTCTCTTTCAAATAACTTTTTACTATATTACATTCATTTTATTATAAACTCTTCATTTCTGTTCCATTATATTCCTTCCATTTCATTTGATTAATTATCATCCAATTTCTCAAAATGGAAATTAGATATCAACGAAAAAGAAATCAACGAGACATAACAATTCTAACCTCAAACATTAAAGACGTTGACAAATTGACATCTCCTACGTCTCACTTCCTGGTGAGAGAGAAGCAGATACCAAGATATGTCTTGTGGTCCATAACCTTTTAACACCATATAAACCCTCCTCCCTTTGCCTTTCTTTTATCGACCAAACATTTCTCTCCTTGCTGGCTTCTCTTGTTTACCGACAGTTCTCCTCTTCAGTCTTCAATCGGGTCACGCTTCTCTTGTTTACCGATAGGTCTCCTCTTCAGTCTTCAATCGGGTCACCATATTGGTAGATGGGTCAGTGCTATTCTTCTCCATCAACCTCTAAAGCAGTGCACAGTAAGGAGGCTTCAACAAGCTCCAGGAAAAGATGGTTGCTCATGGCTAAGGAACAAAGATCTAGGTTCTACATTATGAGGAGGTGCATTATTATGTTACTGTGCTGGCAGAAATATGGCAAGTATTAATTTTCTAACTGGGATCCCAGTGCATGTCACTTATTGTCCAATAATTGCATGCACTCTAGTAGTACAAGTTTGCAAGTATCGTCAAGGGTCTCTCAGAGACACACTTCTAAATCACGAATCAAGGTGAAACAATGATGGGGCTCCTCATTTATCCGTTCTTTTTTCTATGTACAATCAACATGAGGGTTCTAGTTTTCTGCTTCATGTAAATCTTTAGTATAAGCATATTAGTTATGGTTTACGAGTAAGATGTGAAAAAGGGAAGAGTGGATGGAATGATCTCATCAAAACCAGGTTGGGTTCTCCAGCCACCGAGAAGAAGCTGTGTTGATGCTGATAGTGTATGTGTTGCAGGTTGGTAAGACTTGCAGGGTTTTCACGTGGAGGTTTTAATATAAAGTAGAGGTATGCGTGTCGTTTGTTCTTGTCTTTAGATGAAAAAGAAAGTACAGGAAGTGGCAAAGATAAAAGACATTAATTCACATGGGGAGAATGACAGATCGTGACGGAAGGTGAATTCAGGTGCTTTTTTGTTGGACTTGCGAGACAGAGTTTTAGCTTACTTGCCTGCTTTTTTCGCTGCTCCTCTGTAAAATTCATTAACTTGGTGCATGGAAACTCGATCAATGCTCGGCTCCAAATTCAAAATTCTTTTGTCAATTATATGGCCTAATGCATGTAAGCTATGTTATGCGTAATATATGATTGGCTCCAATTCCTAGTTTCCACTTTATGTGGCTGACATAATTTTGGGTTCATTTAGCGATTTGATGTGAACATGACAATGGGAAACGGAAGCATTAGCATTAGTAATGCCATTTACTTGAGGAGCATAAACAAAACCTGATAGCAAAAAGTGTTGGAACCTCCTCGACTTGGAGTTTAATCTCTGCAGTAAAGGAACACAAGAAAGCTGTTGTTTCATATGATCTAACAGTGGCAGTCCGTTATATATCTTTTCTGTATTGACAAGGGATCCAAGGGGTCTTGCTTAAAAATCTTTGTAGAACATGAACATTGGTTCTGACAGTGGCAACATCTAACCTTATGGGAATGCTGATTGGCGACCCCATGACTAGAAATTGCTTAAATGTCACATTTTATCTGCTCCTATTTTTGCAACCATCTTGCCTAACTTTGTCATCTCAAATCAATTATTATTAGCAACGTTCAACAAATTTGATACATGATACAAGACCAATTGAATATCATGTCAAGTGTATAATCGTAAGTTGGATAGCCATCACATCATTCAAGGACCCATCCCCGTCCATCTAATGTTAGCTTCATTTAACAGCAACTTTTTCCCTGTATGTATGTATGTATGCATGTTTGAGGCTTAAGGGTATTTACACACAACATAGATCCATCGTTAAGTTCCGTGATTGGGGCATGATCTACAATTAATATATAACTAGCTACTCAATAACTCAGTGGTACTGAAAGAAGAACCGCTTCACCGTTTCTCCAATAACGATCTTCATATTAAGCCGCAGGTACAATGCTAAGGCAACAAAACATTAAGATAATTTACACTCATATAAAGTCAATAATGAGCAGCGTGACAGTCGGAATTGCTTTCAACAGTTACAAATGATTCATATACTTGGCAACGTATACATCGACCAAGGAAAAAAGTAACGTAAACAAGCGGCACACATGTACTGTGCAAGTGCACCGATCCTGACCAGTCTCAGCAACTTCTGCGTGACTGGGTTAAATATCTTCTTATGCTTCATACTAGGCGATTTTTTTTTTCCAGACAGGTGACACAGGTTAGAAGTACTATGATTCTGGTTTTCGTAGAATATCAACAAACAGAAAAGTCTTTAAATAGACTTTGCATCCCATTGCTTTTGCTTTGTAGAAATTCAAATCTTAGTGGCAATGTAAAGATGCCTTCTTCAAGCTCATAAATACCATTACTGAAACAACATAATGAGAGCTTTTTGCAATTTTCTTCAAGCTTTATATTTAATATACCAACCTCCTTTTTGCTGTTGGTTGGTGGCAAATTGAATGCCCACCTTCTTCTCTCTCACAGATATTAAGTGACGATGGCCTCAGTCGCAGAACGCATCTTCACTAGCAGAAACAAAATCCCATCTTCTACATGTCCACCTCCATTAAGTTCTTTTCTTCACCTTTGGTACCTTCCATGTACATAAGTTCTACTCGCTGGAGTCAGTCGGGGCCTCTTTTCTTTTGAAAGCCCTCTTCTCGATTTTCCCAGTCTCTTGCTTCTTTCTTTATATTACTTACCAGTTTCCGCGGATATTTATGGCATTACTTGTATTTTGGTATCAAATATGTTTCAGGTCTTGGATTCACTATCTATCGGAGGACGACGAGATGTTGGTGCGGTTCAATCACAGAGCAGTGTTCTACATGTAGAACTGTGTTGTTTGATTGAGCCGTGCCAATATCACGGCCCACCGTTAGATTAATAACTTTTATTCTCCTCACCAATGTATGCAACTGCCTGCTTAATTTTTTTCCGGCCTGCGGTTTGTGTGCATTTTAAGGCGATAAAGGCTTACTGTTGGATGCCATACTATGCACATTATGAGCTCTCCAAGCTCTATGAAGTTACATGCATGGTCATTTGCTGCTTTTACCATCTTCTTTTTTTTTTTTTTTGAAGGGTTTTACCATCTTCTCTTTCATATTATCTATTTCGTATTCACATGAAACCGTCGGTGGTATACAATCTATCTACTTGAAGAAGAAATGCACTAGCTAGTATGGCATCAGTCACTTTAAGGCTACACTCCAAAGGGTGCATTATCTCTTCTTCTATTTTTGTTCTTTTTGTACTTTTTGGGATATGTTTAAGATATTCTGTGACCTACATATGTAGTTTGGATGCGCATTCTCTTTGGTTACAAAAGATCATAATCATGTAGCGGCCAGCAAACGCGATAAAGAGACGTGTTTGCGGCAGGTAAGGTTAGAAGGCAGATATGAATTGTGTTCTTTTTCCTTTTAATTCTGTAAAGGTTGATCTCTTTTCTGGAAAGTTGGTGTTGGTAGGTAATAGAGATCCAATCTGTTAAAGCTGTTAATCAATGCTTCCATTAGATGCTTGAAACTGAAACGCTTTGTCATAATACAAACATTTCTGTAAAGGTGCACATGAACTACAGGAGCAAAGATTGAACATTTTTAGGTACATGTCACCTTTTTTTTTTTTTTTTAATGTTTTCCTTTCCGGTCTGCAAGTGCTTTGCTATAGGGTCTATCAGATGGCCAAATATTTCTTTATTCGACCATCCAATTCAATTGTCATCAATTGATAGAGTAATCCTCAATAACGAGGCTACTATGATCTAATGGATGCTCAAGCATGACATTTACCAAATAAAGTGCAAATATACGTTTAAGACGATTGTAGCCACAATAGTTGAGCGTGAGTCAATAACCAATGCATTCTTTCTCTATATGCAGGGAATTTGTAGCTTGGTTGAGTAGCTCCTTGAGAGCTCCATGTTCAAACACATAGACGGGGAATTTGTAGCTTGGGCAAAGGGAAATGCTAATAAGAGAAAATAACACAAAAAAGTCATAGCTATTGACTAAAAGGAAAACAGTTGACAGGTCCATTCCATGTAGGGCATTCAATTATATTACGTATAAGACAGCCAAATCTGCCTAAGAATATAAAACACAACCTATTTATGTTCTCACTGTCCATGGCAGAGAAGCAACAATACAGCGCTCCAGCTGTTCAAAGAATGACTATTAGAGACCACTTGATTCTTCTTTAACGTTCCCTGAGGTTGGTCACCTTTTGTCGAAATGTACACGGGCCCCGGTAACCACGATTTTCCCTCTTCACTGATAGTTTACCATTCTATAAGGTAATAATTGCATTTTCTACATCAACACGGGTATGTTCAAAGGACCTCATATATACCACCTTTCCCAAGTTATCCTTCTTGAGCTCGAAGTAAGGTGGACGGTGCCTCACAAAGCTGCACTCCATATAGCATTTTGGTCTTCACCACATCGCCTATGAACCTCCATCATCCTATCGACAGAATTGCAGATTCCACCACATTTCAAATCAAACGAGGCTGCACAATTGATCTCCACTTGAGCCTTCCACATGCAATCCGCTGGAGGAAAGTTACATCAGAACTTTGCAACAAGTTCTCTCATAAGAAAAGCAATAGATAGTTACTTCTGCGCATTTTTTTTGTCATCTCTTTTACAGAAACATATATCAGGTAGGCGTAAAATCTGTCTCATTGCTTTCGACTAAACTTTGCACCAGACCAAAAGTTGGTTCGGAGCTTAATATGACCAGGAAAATTAGAAAACATAAATTGGCTTTGCAGCATTGAACTGATGACACATAATCAGCAGCTATTAGAACCTTGAAAGCGGTGCTTAGTGCTCATAGATTACGTTATTATTGAATTCTAGGCTAGAAGATCTAGATTACCAATGACATTTCAGGATGAACTGGGATGCACATCACAGTCCCCGTACTTTACAGTGAGGTGCCCTACGTACCGTGGCTAACAATTATGTCAAAGGATCTCCAACCTTTTGTTGGTTTCTTTCCTTCCATGTTTTTGTTGCAGTGTCTCCTCTTTAATACGCTAGCTCAGTTTCACATTTTTTCTTATAGGTAGATAAATTAACGTCCTAATTGTGATTAAGATACATCAGTCCAAAACAATTTAAAGGGTCTGTTACTATTTATTTGTAGTTTATTGTCAGAGTAAAATGGAATCTCAACAACACTGATAACCTCTCTCTTCAAAGCTATGAAATTCAACTCCGTGCATGTTTCTTGTTCCAATCATCGGTTGTTCTGCTTAAGACCAACTATCAACTCAAGTGATTTTCATGGATACCGTAGGAAAAATATAAATTAGTATGGAGCAAATCCAATCTACCTGGTGTCGTTCCACAACAGAGTCTCTTGTCATTCACATGCCTTATATCTAAACCAATAAACCAAGATCCCAATGAAACATCTTCATTTGCATATTTGTGCAGCACATGCCTGAGATGAATGAAAAATAGAAGTATTGTGACAAGAATATGGCAACGGAAGATTCTGATCACCCACTTTCATACTGATGTTATATACCACTAAAATGACTCCCTAAACCTCCAGATCTTTGGTATCAAACATGTGAAACAGCAATAAGAACTTTTTACTCCAGTTGCTCTAGCTCTCCAATGGACTACCTCACTGGTTCTAAACAATGTAACTCATGTGATAGAAAGTTAAAGGAGGTTCAGAGATCATTTTAACAGAAGAGTTCCCAACTTACTGGTTCGCAGATATATATGCTGCCAAATCTTTTGATATGGCATAAATTTGCCCAGCTGCATGACGGAAATAACTGTTTCCCAGCACACCGAATTTCCAGTGCTCTGGTTCATGATATTTCACTCCTCTGTTCCAAGGACAAGTAAGATAATGCATTTTACAAATACAAAACTGAATACAAAAGCTTGATCTCTGAGCTTACGTTTTAGCAACTACAGGGCCATATTTCATGCAACCAATATAAACCCGAGGTTTCATGCGGTGTCCAGATAAGATAGAAGCAAGAATCCCTGTGGTATATTGAAGAGAATAAACTTAATTAGACAACCACAACTACTGCAGATGCAAATAACAGAAAGAATACACTCATGTTCTGCAAGTTCACTCCTTTATCAATTGTGATATATGATATGAGAATTTCACCCTTATTTTTCATGAATCCCTCATAAAAACATTCATCATGGCCACCACAAGCTTGTGACCATTAGCTCTTTCATGTCTGACTATAATAATAGAAGTCTGCAATGACCAATTAAAGGAGTATCACAACTGCCATATTATTGCGCAACATTGGGCAGTAGATTAACCATATGACGATGCATATGGTCCTCTTAAAGTGTAGATTTCAGAATAGATATCACAGAAATCAATCCTGTACAAATTATAAAAGAAGTTAGGAATTGAACAATCACAAGATGATCAAACTTCTCCTTACCTACATTGACATGAATGTCATCATCAACTTTGACGTAAAACTCTGCATCCCACAAAGCAACTGCTGTGGCAAAGTAAGTTTTTGTCTTTGCTGATAATTCCAGGTAGCCCTCTGCATGTTCCTGCTTATAGGTTGTGATAGTAATAGGTTGTAAATTGATAATGACTATTACAAGTAAATTAAAATGTTATCCAGCTATTAGAACAGTATGATTCAAAGGACAAGAAAATAAATTACCAGCTTCATAAAATCTCCATGTACCATTTCTTCTTCATCAATAGCTTTGTCAAGAACGCCACCAGCTGTTGTGCTTCAGAAAGTGTTGCATCTAATAAATACTCATTTTTGAACAAATGAAGCACATTCCATGGCAAACAAATTGCTTGAGTAATTAGGGACGACACTGGTAAGGTAATCTGAATAGTTTAGATCTTTGAAAACTATGTATGCACCTATTTGAATGTGTAAATGGAAAAATGAGGGCCGCCATAAATTATTCACTTTTCCCTTTAAATATATTCACTTCTTCCAATACTCACTAATTGATATAAAGAAAGCTTAACAAGAAGATTCTATTCTGTTTTTTTTTTTTCCTGATGCTGGGATTTCTCATTTAACAACCAACAAGAATCATGTAAAATAGGAGTACCTCATTAGGTAAGCAATTGCACACCTAATGTAGCATCACGCATACAAGTGACTGACAAATGAAGAATGTCCTGCTTCTGTAAAATGCATATGTTCGAAACTTTCTAACCGTGGAAGAAGCAGGCTCTCACCTGTGACCTATAACAAAGCGAATGATTATGCCCTTCTCCTTCTCCAACTTTTTTCTGTCCTCACCTATTCAAGATTGCAAAACAGGATTCCTTCATCATATATATTATGCAAATACCTAAGAGGAATTTATGATTCCTAACAGTACAATGACAGAAACAAGAACTGTAACCCATGTTCACCTTGTGGCATCCAAGTTGCACGAACTGAATTTCTTCTTTTCCGGCTACTAAAAGCTGTATAAATTCCTATAACCATAAAGTACTTTCTTGTCACATTGCGTGATGGAGGAGGACCATTCAACAAAGACTGGTGCTCTGCCTTTGCAGCAGCTAATTTCAACTCTAAGTTTGTGATTTTATCATCTAGAGTCCTACATTTCACAAAATGTCTTGTGGTTTCCATTCAGGTCACAAAAGCAACCATAACAAGAATCATTTGAGCTCACCGAAAATCATACTGCCTCTTTGAAACTTGCCAGAGATTGTTGAATTTTTGCTTCGCAGCCGTCTAAATAAAAAGGAATTGTGGAGCAAACATGGTTAAAATTAGGTTAAAAGAAGAAAGGTTGATTGGATAAAATGAAAAGCTAAATCTACATGATGAGAATGCTAATTACGAAGACTTTATAGGGGAAGTTAACTTTTTAAAGCCATCATACTAGAAGTTGTAACTTTTGCAGTATAGAAAAGAGAAAGACTAGAAGAGTAGCTGCAAGGGATAATAAAATAGAAAGGTATATTTACCGCCAAACATTTTAGGTAACAGTGGAAGACTTCTTCATACCAGATTAAACATTTAATTTTAATACCAAGAAACTTAATAATTTCCAACAGAATAGTTAAGTTGACAAAATTTTAAACAAGACTACTTTTTTCCAACAAGAAAATCACGACGGAGGATGTGCTTCAAGCCATGAATAGAAGGCACTTACAAGTTCAAGTTTACAACCCTCTGGTTCTAAAACTTTTCCTTCAGGTACTATCCACATCCTGACACAGAATTCTGGGTCACTTCCATACGAAAATGACAAAAGTGATGGACATGACGAATGCTACAGAAATGTTAAGCTCATGAAATTGCCAAAAAAAAAAAAAATGATGGAGCGTGCTGACAGTTGTTACAGGTAATAAGCCATACAGAATCAGTATCTTAAAACAAAAATTAAAAGACAAAGCAAAACCGAGTCCTGTCCCACAATGCTGCATACTCTTTAATCTTTTGAACGAAGGAAATAGGGGCAACTTCACGGGCAGACATTCAGAAAATCGTCCGTAAGAACAAAGATCTCTTCGATTGAACCTCGACTGACAATTTGGCTTACTGTAGTAAAGTTTAAGAAGTTCTATTAATCAAAACTAGAACCGATGATTGGAAGTTCGCGCGCTGCGTTTTGTATGGTCAAGGTTAGGATAGTGTCGGCGGACCGAGTTAAGCGAAAAAAGGGAAATAAAAATAGAGAATATGGAAGCGGATATTAATTTCACGGTAGTCAAATTCTAAGATAGAAGAGGGAAAAAGAATATTCAAGTTAACATATGGATTTAAAAGTGAAGGACGAGAAAATGTCGGAAAGGGGTGAGTTGCAACAATCAAGATACCCAATTGACTTAAATCCATCACATTGTCAATGCAACCATAAATAGCTAAAACTGAGCAGAAGCAATGGAAACCCAGCTGGCAGATTACCTGTTGGTGAAGAACATCCCAACAAAGAAGCTGCTAAGCCAAAGTAAAAGAGCCAAATTCCTTGGAATGACATTTCTAGCAGCACCCTCATTCAGTCCTCCTCTAGTCTTTGTCACCATAACTTCCACCACCAACTTGAAGAATGAAATTGATCAAGACTTGAAGAAAAAGAGGCAGGAGGATCAGAGTAAGAATCGATGTTGTTATGCAAATGGACGGATTTGTCTATCCTCCCTGCACAGGAGGAGGGCAAGATAGAGAACATAAACAATGAAAGCAACCCACTAACTGCACTCTTAAATATTCCCAAAAGTTTACACAACAGAGCGTGAGCGACGTGCCTCAACTCTTATAACCATAAAAACCGATAATGCAACAGGACCACCAATAACAATAGTTTCGTGGACGTTGGAACTGGTACCTCGTATCAATACAACCGCCCTAGAAAACATCGGTTGAAACGAAAGTAGAACAACGAAAATTCCTAGGTCTTAAATACCCTTTTTTTCATTACATTGCTTTCAAATATCTGTGATGTTATCAATTAATTCTAAATTGATCTCATCTATTATTTTAAATTCAATCTATATAAAATAAAACTTACCGTCAATTTAATTACAGAAAAAAATCAAATTTAATCTAATAGTAATTTTCCAAAATGAATAAAGACTTTTTATTTTTGCAACTGAAACCCTTTCGTTTTGTAATCTTTCTAACATTAAAAGCAATATGTTCCGTGGACATAGGTTTGCCGTTTGTTTGAGTTTCTTGTACATAAAAGGATTACTTGTACTGTGCAATTTGTAAATTAATCACCAATTAAGAAAAGGTCTTTTATAAGTGAGAAACAGAGTATCCTACACTTGTGTGATTTCTAGGTTTGAGAGGGGAAGTCAGGATTGAGCAGTAACTGAACTAAAGTTTCTTTATAAGTTTGAGACTTATTTGCATAAGGACATAAATGAGTCAAGGTTCAAGTCCTTATGTGTTTATTGATTCTATCTCTTATCTTTCACAAGATTCTCTTTCTTTAGCCATTTCAAGTAAGCAGTTGCAAGATGTGGTGGAGACTATTGGAAGGCATGTTCGGCCCCCACAAGGTTTCCTTAGTGCATGAGGGTAACCCCTTCCTCGGATTTCTAAAGCTAAATACTGATGGTACGTCGAGAGGGAATCCAGGTCCAGGTGGAAGTGGCAGAATCTTTGGAGATGAGTTGGGAAGCTATGTGTTGCATTCACGTTCCCTATGCAACATGTTACAAACCTATAAGCAGAAACATAATCTCTTTTGTAAGGATTGAAGCTTTGTGTTGAATTATTACCCAATTCTCGAGTAATAGTTGAGTTTGACTCTAGAGTTTTGGTTGAAATGTGATGCTTTGGTAGAGTTTAGATTTCATGGAAGTTGGCGGATTGGTTAGTTGAGGTATTGAGGTTCTCTTTTGTGGATGGTTTTCTTCATTATTATAGAGACGCAAATCAACCAGTAGATTTCTTGGCAAATCTAGGATATTTGTTGGAGGGTTTGACCACCTACAGTACTCAATGACTAATACCCTATACTTTGAGGGGTATATTGACTTTAGATAGGTCAGACTTGCCTTCATTAAGAGTAAGAATTATTTAAATGTAATAGATAATAGCATTGTTCGAGTTTGTAATTTCTTTATATTTTCACGTCTTTGATGGTTGGCATCTAGTGCTAGATCATTTGTTAATGCCAACTTTATTTGTTTCGGGTCGGTGAGGTTCATGTCTCCCTGCTCTATACTTTTTGTTTTTTTAATAATAAAATAGGGTATTATCCCCTCCAGGGTGTCGCCCCTGATAAAAAAAAGTTCAAGTCCTTTTAAGGCGGCTCATTAATTAGCTTAAATCAAAGTATGGTGTGTTCACTATGTTGTTTAGAATATAAGTATTTGTTACAAATTTTTGTATGTATTTGAATTAATATCTACTTATAAATTTATTTGAGATACTAAAGATAAGATATTTTATTTTATGCACTTAGAATTTAACTTGATTTTATCTTTTAATTGTGATCAAATACAATTTTACATTTATTCCATTTTTATAAATTGAAATTTATAAAATTTTTAGTTTGTAAGAATCTCTCACACAAAACAAGAAAAAGAACATCTACCTTCAAGCTTTTAATTGATGTTCACCTGAAAATTTCAATCTTGTTTTGAGTTCAAGAAATTTTCAACAAATCGAGTTTGAATGTAGCAAAATTTAGTAAATTTTCTTTTCAAATTTATTGATAAAGATGGAGAAATGAGTTGAGCTTAGAAATCAAGGAAAAAGAATTTGAGTGTTGGATCTCATTTAGGAATACATTACCTGATGAAACCTAAAATTTACAATGTTGATTATAAGCCTTTCAAAGCGAAGAGTCATTAGATATGATTTGGTTATGTTAATTGGACTTGTCTCTTTTGTTTTAGATGGATTTTGGTGCTTAATTTTTGAAATTAATATTTGTTTTGTTCTAGAAGGTGACAAGTGGCGATTGTATCAAATTGGAGCACTATTTATTAAAGTCACGAATTTTGGAATAAGATGACTTATTGCTAAAGTGGATAATGCCAGATCATGCTTAAAGTCATATTCACTACAAGAGTTTCAATTCAATTAGGAGACTTATTCCTAGCCCTATTATGAAGGATTTGGATTTGTTTAAAAGATAAACTCTAGAATATTGAAAGAAATTAGTTTTTAAGTAGGAAAGAAGAGGGAAAAAAAAGACATACACACACTTCAAAATTCCCTTTTGTCTTTCTTTTGTTTTCTCTTCTTGTTTCTTCTATTCTTGTGGTAGGACTAAATTCATGAGTGGCTGAATCCAAATATTTTGATACAAGAAGATTCAAAACTCTAGTTATAACTTTGTAAGGTTTTGTTCTAAATGTATATTTTTATTTTAATTCAGACATTTCTTGTTTTACATTCTTTTATTTCATGAGTAATAAATATTGATTAATTTGAAAAATTAATTTGATTTTGATTATTTTATAGTTATTCATGAATTCAATGATCTGTAATTGTAATGAATGACTAGTACAAGTAGTGCACGATTATGTAAACAAAAAAAGTCTCCAATCACCAAGATGCACTATATGGTGAATTCTTCATTTCTTGCATTTTCTTGTCTCATCTTCACTCTAATCTATCTCCTTCTTGTTCCACAAAGACAAATAAGTTTGAAATCAAGAGAATAGCAAGGAATGTGCTTTTAACTCATTGTAACTCTTGAACTTTTAAGTTGTACCTAAAATCAAATATGAACCAAAATGAGTTCCCTAAACATTTCATAACATCAATTACTAAGTGTTAAGGAGTAAATGTATAATCAATTAAGCATATATCAAGTAGCAAATTGTTTGTTTATGAATTTGCATATTTAACTTATGAGAAACAAAAAAAAACTAGATTGAATAGTTGTAGTCTTCTCAATTATTTAATTTAGGATTTAGCCTTTTTTATTAAGCTTATCGTTATCATTTAATTGATATGGAATGCTATCATACCAAACCAATTTATAGTAAGTTTTGGTTTAAATGTTAGGTTTGAACCAATTAACTTAGGTACAATTGATACTTATTATGGTTAGCCTAAGAAATTTCAAAAATTGTTCTTCTTAGACCAATGATCAAAATTACAAGTAGATAAGATCTTTCCTTTGAATCGAAGTTAAGTATCATTGAAGTTCTCACTTTAATACTTAGTTGATTTATTTTGATTCCCTATTAAATTTAATTATTAGTTAATTAATCATAAACCCCCTACCCCTACCCCCACCCCCAAGTTTAGCTTATCAATTGAAATTAATAAACTAGTTTTTAGTTTTCTTAAGATTTGACCTAGCTCTAAGACCACTATAAGGGTTTAGTGAATTTGAATTAATTTTGAGGACTTTGACAACCTATTTAAAATTTTAGTACCATTGTCAAGGAACTATTTTAGTTTCTTAATTTATTTATGTTATTTTATCATTTACTGGTAATTTATTATCTTGTATGACTCGTTCTTCTCAGACAAGTAATTGCAATATAAGCTAGAAATTTAGAAGACAATCCATCATTTAAGGAAAGAGACTAAGCAAGAAAAAGGTCCCTTACTGCCAAAAATGAAAGTTAAAACATACTTAATAATTGGTAGAGATTCTAATTCTCAATAAGTTGAAGAAAAGATGGCAAATGCTAATACTAAAATGTTGAGGGAGTTAGCGGCACCAAATTTGAATTAATTACCCTTATGCATAAAATTTTTAGATGTTGAGGTAGATTTCGAATTGAAATTTGGTTTGATTCACTTATTTCCTTTTCTTAAAAAAAAAGGGACTTACTTTCTACTTTTCGTGGTCGTTCAAGTGAAGATCCACTAAAATACTTGAAAGAATTTCATATGGTTTGTTTTGGAATGAAGCCACAAGGAGTGACAAAAGAGAAAATTAATAAAAATCATTTATGGAATTTTATTACTTATAAAACAAAAGGAATTGTATAAACATTTTTAAATGATAATGAAACAACATTAAAAAACACCCCTCATTATCAACAAGCAAATACAGATGTACAAACTTTTCATGCAATAGCAAGTGAAATATAT
>JAOQML010000002.1:14221295-14236321 GCA_027568935.1 Erythroxylum urbanii
TTTATCTTTAAGTTTTATCTAATATTTAATTATTATGAGTGCTAAAAATATAACTACATTAATATTGACAACTAAACAGGTTTTTATTTTTATTTGAAAGAAAAACAGAAACAAAAAATTGAAAACGAAAACTGAAAACTACAACAGAAAAGCAGAAGTAGAACTAAACGACCCCTCAATTTATAATATGTTTTTGGACATTTTTAGATTAAATTCTAATTTCATTTAAACTTTAATTATAATTAAAATAATTATAATTAAATACAGTTATGCCCAAATAAGATCTAATATCTCATATTGATCCTTACTTATTAAATATTTCATTAATCATAGAGTTTTCCAAACTTTATAATCAAGTGTAGCTTGATTAAAATATTTTTGCTCTCTTTAATCCATTCTTTATGTAAGACCCATTAAGTTCCCAACTATATTGGTAATGGATACAAATTATAACTCTGAATCATATTTAGGATTAGATAAATTAAACTTCTTCAATTTATCTCTAATTCTCTAGTTAAACAAGTTATATCTATAGATCAAGATTGACATCTAGTACACATCATGAACACCTAAATATTTAGGAATGTCATAATAGTTTTGACTAACGTTTCCATTCATGAGTTTTTCATATAATTCAATCCTTTCATCATAAAATGTTCCGATTAAATATAGAGCATAAAATTAATGTCTATTATATTTTGATTCCAATCATATTAGTTCTCCACCATTAACTATTAATTCAATAATGACATTTGTAAACTATTTTCAAAACATAATTCTACCTTGGTCAAGGATTTTCCAAATCAATGCTAATCGAAAATGACATAATATTCTCCTTAATTACTCTAGGGTGATGAAGCCTATCTTAATCACTCAACTACCTTCATATAGTTCATGCTACATCTAATGACTAATAAATGAGCTGTCCATGATTAGAATATGTCATAAGTAGTATTAAAACATAACAATTCCTATACAAGATAACTTTGAAGATCTCAAGTTAAAGGTTCACTTATACAATCATCACAATGAGAGTTTTCATATATATACAAGTAATGTTCCAAATGGATATCTTAAATGAGGTCAATTCAGTAAACTTGTTCTCTAATAAGCACCAACATGTTTATTTAAGTATCTCTATATTTTAGCCTATGAGATTGACTACTTCTTTTATAGGAAAAAACATAACTTGTACTAGTTTTTTTACATTCTATTAATGTCTAGTCTTAATAAAACAATGACTAGGAACAATTTAGGGATAATACATAAATGTAATATACATCTCTTAATTTTAATCTCATTATATATAATTATCTCATAGACTTTATTATACACATTTAAACATGTACAAGACAAATATATCTTAAATTATTTTGACACTTAACTAAAACCAATTGATTGACTGTAGAGTATAAACTAACAAAATTAGCCTGCGTTAATAATTAAGTGTTGACTTACCTATTTCCACACCTAGCACAATCGAAGTTGAATCCATTTGGTTCATGAATTTGTGCTTCGCTCTTCGTTTTATCGTTGTGAACATCAACACAGTGTGATAAAGTCTTGCAGAAGAATAGCGCTAAAGATGAACCTTCATATGTTCGTTAAAGCTAATTACACACTAGAAAAATACCCAAAGATCTGACAGCCTTAGATCAGTCAAAAAGCAATATAAAATAGATATTATTCATGATATGAGACTTACTTTCTTATCAAGTAAATGCAACAAAATCTCTCACTCTAGTCACGATGCTAAGATATTTTGCTAAGATATCCAATTAATTATTTTGGGCATTATTTATAGTTGGATATATCATATATCATAAGAAGTTTGCTTGGGATATGATTATATTATCTTGAATAAGATAGGATTTAATGGAATCCTACTTGAAATAGAATCTTAAAAGAGATAGGATTTATTAGATATGCGCGTGAACAATTTGAGATAGATATGCAGCTGGTTCATCGGTGATTTGTGCTATCCCATTAGCAAATGCATCTCTCTACACAATATGAATTTTCGGACAACTGCTTTATCATTTTTGTGAAGGAAAATATGTAGTAAACTAATCAATTTTTCAGCTGTATTTTTGATGATGTTTCGATGATGAAACATATGATTGTTTGATGATTTTTGTGGCTGTTGTGCATAAGATGCTTCAGTGATTATTTCGAAGGTTCGCAAAAGAATTCTTGTTGGACAACTTCCCATGATTTCAAGCTTATGAAGTTACACATATAGTGGAGTGTCTTTTGACTCAAAGTGTTCCTTTATGTCGTTATTAATTTAATCATTGGGTTATTATTTTCATCTTTATTACTGTTAGTTGTTGCGAAAATCCTCTATTGAGGTTGACATAAGGTGGTTGTACTATTGGGTGTAAAATACTTTCACAGAGTGTGAGTACAAGTGGGTAGCATTAAGGGGTGTGTTTGACTCAGTAAAGCCTTGTATAAGACTAATGTATCATAGTGAAAGTTGATTAAGCTAGGTGAGGGCCTTGTAGACATAGGCCTGGTATGCCAAATTGCGTTACCAATTTTTGCATTTTAAGATATTTGTTGCATATTTAATTTTTATGCTTAAGATTTAATTCTGAAAAAATTCACAATTGCTAACATAGTCGCTTTCTATTAAGTAACCGTCAGGTTTGGTTTAAAGCAACTACAGTAGAACATATACATTGCAGAATTGCAACCTTTGAGTGTTTCAATTGGTATAAGAGCTTAGTTCACTTAATTAGAACTTAGTGCGTCAAGTTAGTGTAGATCGATGTATTGCACTTATGGCTACTAGAGAAGGGGCGTCAATCATTAGGCCACCTCGACTTGATGGTTCCAACTATCATGTTTGGAAATCAAGAATGAAAGTGTTTATTCAAGCACAAGGAACTAAAGTGTGGACTTCTATGGGGAACGGTTGGACTCATCATATGACAACTGTTGAAAGGAATGAAGCGGTATCTAAAGATCCATTTGAATAGATAAGAGTTGAAGAAGAGGGAGCGCTTGGTAACTCTAAAGCAACGTAAGCAATTTTCAGTGTTGTACATGAAGGATGCTTCAGTGTGATATCAACACGTGAATCAATAAAAGAAGTGTGGGATACACTACAGACAATACATGAGTGGTCCAAATCTATGATAGCTTCAAAACTTCAAATGTTGGCCACTAGATTTGAAGAGCTTAAGATGAAGGAAAGTGAAACTATCGGAGAATTTCATAAGAGACTATGTGATATTGCCAATCAAGCACATCAGCTTAGGAAGAAGTATTCAAATCTGAAACTTGTCAGGAAAACATTAAGATCATTGTTTTCTAGATTCGTATCGAAAATTGCAGCCATTGAACAAGCCCATGTTATTAATGAGTTATCCTTGGATAAGGTAATTGAGATTATCATAAACATTGAGATGAATTTGTTGAGAGATAAACCTGAGAAGAACAAAGGGTTGACTTTGCAAGCTAAAGTTGCTATATCTGTGAATGATTTAAGAGACAACTCTGATGAAAATGATGATGTGGTGTCACTAATAAGAAATTTCAACAAGTGGCTAAAGAGGGTGAAGAAAGATAGACTTGAGTTTAGACAGAATGGTGAGAGTTCATTTAATAATAACTTTAAACAATAAGCAAAAGCTGAAGAAGGTTAAAAGAAAGCAAAGAAGATACAATGTCATGAGTGTCAAGGTTTCCGACATGTTCAAGCGGAATTTGCTAACACACTTAAAAGGAGAAAAAGGAAGTCTTACACCAACACTTGGAGTGAAAACAAATCTAAAAGTGAGTACGATAGTGAAGAAGAAATTGTGAGTAATCATGCCGCATTGGTTGCTTTAAACAACAAAAGTTTAATTGCTTCTTTAGTAGCAACAAAGGAAGAAACTAATGATGAAAATATAGATGAATCATTTCAAAATTCTAATTCAGATTGTGACAATAATGACAACAACTCAGAATTTAAAAAGGAAAATATTTGCAAGGATTATAAATTAATATATGCCAAATGGGTGAAAATGAGCAAGCAAACAAGAATTTTAAGAGAGAGAATTCAATCATGAAGGATGCCGTTCAAGATCTAGAGATGAATTTGTTGTCATTAATAAATAAACTTGATGAAACAAAGCTAAAGCTGGTCAATACCGAAAAAGGAATAAGAGTGTTGAATGATTGTACCGAAAAGTTAGAACAATTGCTAAAAACAAAGGGGACTTTCAAGGTGTTGGTTCTAAAGGTGAATGTTCTAAATTAAATAATGGGCAAAATGGTGAAGCTATATTTGTTAAAGGAGCAACTTCAAAGAGGAACTAAAAGTTTGTGCCTATATGTTACTTTTGTCATGTAAATGATCATATAAGGTGAAATTACTACAAGTTGTTACAAATGCTATTTCAAAGGGCTCAAAACAAAAAATCCAGACAATCTTTGAAGAATTTTCAACAGTAGCCAACATTACCATAGCAAACTTGGGTTAGAAAGAATCAACTACAAGCACTTATGGCTCTTAAATCTATGCACGTTGCTTCTCACAATGGATGGTACTTTGAAATTGGATGTTCACGGCATATGACAGGTGAAAGAAGCTACTTAATGAATTATCAAAGTTTTATGGATGGCCCTATTACTTTTGGTGATGGAACGAAAGCTACGGTAATTGGAAGAGGAGCTCTTTGCGTGGATGGATTGCCTATCTTAAAAAAAGTGCTTCATGTGGATAGTTTGAAAGCTAACTTGGTGAGCATTAGCCAAAATTTTAATGATGGGCTATTAGTTAAATTTACTTGTGATGGATGCAAGGTGTTGAGCGAATAAGGAGATTGTATAGTAAGAGGTAGAAGATCGGTGGATAATTGCTACATGCTACAAGTTACTACTTCCTGCAATTCAGCCACATATGATAATATGATGTTGTGGCACCAAATGATTGATATGGTGGTAGAAGAAAACCTTCAAAATTATCCTCACAAATCATAACAAAGACACAAGGGAGTTAATATTAGAAACTTTTCAAATCCACAGTTAGTTGTTACTGGAAAAGAAACCAATCAGATAGAGGACCAGTTGGTTGCTTCTGAGGAAGAAACCAACTAGAAATTTGATGACTTATACGAGGAACAAGGCCAAGTTCGAATTTCTTCGAAGAGTACTGGGACTGTGTGCTTTACAATTTATAAGTATAATGATGATTGTTTATTAAAAAAAAGGGTTTAAAGGAATTAACGTCTAGACTTTCCAAGATTTTGATTTATTGGTTTTCTAAGGTTTAGGTGATTTGTGTGTGTCTTGCTTTTCCTTACTTGTTGAATAGTATATTTGATGTCAAAATGAGGCTCTACTTGATTATTTAAGAGTTTTTCTTCTGGATTTTGATTTATAGAGTTATGTCAAGAAAATGTTAATGCTTGGATGAAAACTTGTAGGAAGATTAAGATTTTTCTATGATTTAGGTTTTTCAAGTTTTAACTTAGTTTCTTTCTATATCATGAGATATATGAGTTTGGGCAATATGCTTTCACTAAGAATTTGCTCACAAAATAAGATTTCAAGAGAATGTTTTATGTGTGAAGATCTTTGTTCACTTGCATAGCACTAGTATAAGATTGCAAGACTGATTTGCTTGTCTTCTCAATGTTGGGATTTATTTCTCAAATGTCTGTAGTATGATTAATAAAGTACCAAAGATTATGAACTAAAGCCCATAAATGATAATTGACAAGGTGAACTACTTGTGTTATAAGATGGGTTGCTCTTTGCATGATTTTATTGCTTTTCCTGCATTTTTGTCAAAGGTTCTTTTAATGGATGAAATATCAATAGGTTTGAACAAATTGACATGGTTCTTAATGAGGAATTAAAAGATCTCAAGAGAGCTTATAATCAATCAATTATGCTCTATCAATCAAATTATATCTCGAAAATGATACCAGACTCGTGTTTTTGTGTGGATGGAGATTACATTAGGAGCATGTCTGCTGATATAGTTGTGGATAAGAAAATTGTGCATCCTTTTGAGTTTGATTTTTATCTTTGCAGCCATTATGGAAGCATTTGAACAAGCAATCCCACACACTATCAGCTTTAGTAGGATGAGCATGGATTCACATCTAACCAATTGCAAAAGCTGATATCTAATATATGTTTCACATTTTCCTAATGCATAAAATGTGTATCACTATCGATGCATAAAAATTGTATCAATAGTTCCACCAGTGTATTATGTCGACTTCGTTGTCTATAGAGGAAGACCCTACGATGAGGTAGTTGAGGTCCAGTCTCCATCTTTAGCATCTTCATCATAGTCGACCACTTTATCTCTTTGACAAGCAACAACGATGGGATACTCTCGCTTCAACCAGGTTTATTCTTAATTATCTTATAAATTTAATTGAGTATAAGTAATGTAATTTGGATGCTTTGTTGATTGAGAGGAATTTGTTACATGCTTCTTTAATATCACAACATTTTGATGCTGAGTTGGTGCAAAAACTTTTTGTAATTTGGATAAGGGAGTGTTGGATGATACATCTTTATGCTTTCATATGGTTTATATAAGGGGGAGATTGATTAAGTTTGGTTCTGATTTGTTTAATGTAATTTTGAGGTTTATGAATTTAATCAATCATATACAGATGGCTTTGTTGTGAGTAATAATATGTTGGATAGTGTTTTGATTAGTAGTAAAGTGTTTTGATTAGTAGTAAAATGTTTTGATTAGTAGTAAAATGTTATCTTGGCCTTTTGTGTTGCATTATGTGCTTATGATTCTTCTGTTGCACCAACTGCTAATTTTTATGCCTCCTTATTCACTGAAAATGATCACATTGAATGCTTTCTTTATTTTGAAATTGTTTGTTCCAAGGAGGAAATGTGAGACCTTTCTTGTTTATAAATTTTTCAGCTGGTATTTATAACATTATTGGTGACAGTTGATAGTTAACAGCTGATATTATAATCATTCAATTTAGGGGCAGTTTCCATTTATCATGTTTAAAGGGAGTTCTTTGATGTGACAACTAATGCCAAAAGGGGGAGACTGTTAAGATATTTTGCTAAGATATCTAATTGGTTACTTTGGGCATTATTTGTAGTTGGATATATCTTATGTCATAAGAAGTTCACTTAGGATATGATTTCATTATCTTGAATAAGATAGGATTTAATGGAATCTTGCTTGAAATAGAATCTTAAAGGAGATAGCGTTATTGGATATGCATGTGAACAATTTGGGATAAATATGCAGTTGATTCATCAGTGATTTGTGTTATCCCTTTAGCAGCTACATCTCTTTACATAACGTGAATTTTTGGATAGTTGTTTTATCAATTGTGTAGTAAACTAATCAATTTTGCAGTTTTATTTTTGATGATGTTTCGGTGATGAAACATATGTTTGTTTGATGATTTTTATGGCTATTGTATGTGGGATGCTTCAGCGATTATTTTGAAGGTTAACAGCAAAATTCTTGTTGGACAACTTTCTATGATTTTGAGGTTATGAGATTGCACGTATAGGGAATTTCTTTTGACTCAAAGTGTTCCTTTGTTTATGTCTTTATTGATTTAATCATTGGGTTATTATTTTCATCCTTATTAACGTTAATTGTTGTAAACATCTTTTGATGAGGTTAGCACGAGGTAGTCATGCTATTGGGTGTGAAATACTTTCACGGGGTATGAGTAAGAGTGCGTAACGTCAAGGGATGAGTGATGTCGACTCAGTAAAGCTTTGTATAAAATTATTGTATCATAGTGAAAGTTGATTAAACTGAGTGAGGGCCCTATAAAAGTAGGTCGGGTGTGTCAGATTGCGTTACCAAATTTCCTATGTTGAGTTATTTATTGCACATTTGATTTTTGTGCTTGAGATTTAATTATGGAAAAATTCACAGTTGTTAACAGTGTTGCTTTCTATTTAGCAACTGTTAGGTTCAGTTTAAAGCAATTACGGAAAAATATATATTGCAAAATTACAACCTTTAGGTGTTTCACACTTTTTGTGATTTTAGATAATTTCCTTCATATTATTCTAACACAAGATACACAATATATAATGGAAAAGACTATCCACAGGACAAAATTCACATAAATATCATAAAGTTTGACTTTGTTTTTTATGCATCTCTTCGTCTCTAGATGTATAATTTTATTGCAGAAAAATAAATATTTTATCAATTATAGGAAGGATCATATATTTATTTCTTTAATTTCAATTCTTTAATTACTAAACTTTTAATTTAATCCTTATAATTGACTAATCACTTTATTTTAAAACTTATATTAATATCTTTACGTGAAATTTTATATTCAAGTTGAATACACACATCACTCACAACTGTATGTATGACTTGAATATTGTTTAGATCATACAGGATTTTTGTTTAGAACATTAACTAAAATTTTGAATATATCGATAATTAGAAAAAGTTCAAAAGTCAACTTAAAAATATGTAATAGTTGCAGGACTGAAATAAGGAAAAAAAATGTTGAGTCAATGACTAGTTATGAAATTAAAACATATTTAGTATGATTTATATAGTGCATTTCCCCATTAATTTAGAGAGTGAAAATTCACTTCTCATCATAAATAATATAATAATATTACATTTGACAAGTACATTTCATTTGAAAAATGTATATGTCTTAATAAAACAATTTGTTTTTAAATTTTATTATATATCCAAATACATTTTATTAATAATTTAGAAAAATTTTAATTATTAATAAATAATTTTTAAAAATTTTAATTTTTAAACACTCTTTTTGCCTGAGTTTTCAAGGAAAAGCCTCGAGCTACCGACATTAAAAGACGCATTATATGGGAGGCAATCTATGGAATTCTATTTCCTTTTGATTGTCTTTGACCATTTGTTTGTTTGATTCATTCAGTTATGATTAGGTTTGATTTGAGTTTTATTGGTATTATTTGGATTTTGTTTGAATTTCAACTTGTTTTCTCTTCGAATGTTTTGTTGATAATATTATTTTGATGTGTTTGTAGGTTGTGGGATCATCAAGAATGCATGCTAGGCTTGGAAGAAGGTTAATAAATAGAAGAATTACCCTATACCACGATCGTGGGAATTAGAGTGATTCCTACGATCGTGGAATTTTCTCTCCAAAAAGTCTTGAAAGAAGGTTAATAAGTGGAAGAATTATCCCATCCCATGATTGTGGGAATTGGAGTGATTCCCATGATCGTAGTAAATCTCTCCGGAAAGTTTTTAGAGAGAAATCCTACGATCATGGGAATGAAGGGTATTCCCACGATCGTGGGAATACCATCTAAGGGAAATTTTAAATTTGCCTCCCCATCTTCCTCTTTTATTCACTCTTAAAATTACACCTTCTCTCTCTAACCTATGAAAACTCTTCTCTTATTCTCTAAAATCTTTCATCTTCCTCTAGATTCTTGGTATTTTCTTCATCTCTTTTGATTAATCTTACAATCCTTTCCTCTTCTCATGCATTAATCATCTAAAAATATAAGGACTTGGGTAAGATTTTTTCTCTCTCTAAAAACGAATTCACCCCTCTCTTTCTTATTTTTGCAGGTTTTAATCTTCCAATGGCTCCAAAGAAGATGGCAGCTTGGAAATCGACCGATGAATTGTGCCTTCAAGTCTCCAGTGAAGGTAAGCCTAATTTAGCGGTAGCTTATCATGCCTCATTCCCTATTTATTCGGAGGAACAAAGTACTCGTTTTTGAGACCTTAGAGATAGGGAATTGATCACTCCTTGATATTTTGATTTTGAATTGTTAGAAACCATAGGAGTGAGGTGAAAGCAACTAGCGGCGAACATAGGTTACAATAGGTTCATTCAGTGTGACCTGCCTATTTACCCTATAATGACTATAGAGTTTTTCACTACAGTATGCTATAACCCTAAAATGGATGTTTTTTGGTTTAGGTTATTTGGCAATGTTTTTAAATTAGATTATAATGTCATTCATGCACTTTTCGATTTGACAAACACAAAAGTTTTAGATGATCACAATGAATTTTATCTGGATGATTATTGGAAAACTCTAACACGTGAAGAAAATTTTGACTTTAGGAATACACTGAACACTTTAATTCGTAGTGCTGAGCATTTACTTTTACATAAATTTATGTGCTTAACTGTGTTTAATAAAACTGAAAGTAATAAATGCTCGGCCAAAGAGCTCTTCTTCCTGTGGTGCATGGACCGAAAAATAAAAATCAATACAGTTTTTAGGATTTTTCGATTAATAGCTCAGTGTTGTGAATAAAAAAAGCTCTTATTTTGGCATATCTCAAATTGTAACTGCTTTGGCTTTGTTTTATAACCTTGATGTGAAAACTGTACGTATAACTTAATACGATATGTTTGAAATATCTTATTTCAGGCGCTTTAAAATTTTAGAGCTCCGTTTTATGGAACTTTGAAATCCTCAAACGCGTAATGCAGTCAAGAATAGGAGGGGAAAAGATACAGCCACTTCTCGACCCCTCCACATCCCAAGTAGTCCCAGAGTTAGAAGAAGAAGCAGTGGAGGAGGAACCAAGTGCACCAGTAGAGGTTGATAGATTTCAACAAATTCTCAACTAGATGGCTTTCGATCAGTAGCAAATGACATCGCAACTCATTGAGCTCGGCACCCAAAAGCGGTAAGTCCTCAAGGAGCAGTAATATTTAAAGAAGAAATTCCTCAAGTTCTTTTAGAGGAATAATTTTAAGCTCCTTCGCTAACACTGTCACCACCACAATCCCCATAAGCCTTTTCTTACCCTATACTTTTAATTTGTATCTATTTCTTTTGTTTGGTTTCATGCCATTTTAGTTTGGTTTGCTGTCATTTTTTTTATTTTGTAGTTGCCTTGTCACATTGAGGACAATGTGTTCTTTAAGTGTGGGGAGGTGATACTTATATTGTCAATTGCATTGTGTTAATCTCTGTTTGCATTCTGTGAAATAGGATGCATGTTTAGGCATATCATGTTGTTTTGTGTTAAGCAATGGAGCTGCCCTTGAATCATTTGGATTGGTATTGACATGAGATTCTGTCATGCTAATTGGAATGAGATTAAATGCATGCTTGAACTCGGATTAGGCTATTTCAATAGAAAGTAAACCATGTTGAGTGATGAAAAGTAGTTGGTTAAATAAGCTTACTCGCAATTTGACATTTGAGAAATGAGGTAATGTAGAGATGCATAATGAATTTTCAATTGAGCCAATGTGAGGATTGAGCCTATATGACTCCATCTAATAGTCATTCTATTTCTTTGTTATGTGATGCTTTTCTAGGATATTACCTTTAAAGCTTGCTTTGAATCGATTTGAGTCTATTGGATGCATGCTTAACAGAGATGATTAAAGCCCCTTTTATATTAACCCTTGGCTTAAATAACTTACTCTTTGATTATCCTTTGCTACCTCGTTGAGCCTTAACCTTTTCTTTCTTGAAAATACCCAAAAAATTTAAAACCTAAAACCCCACTAACCTACCTATTCACTTGCTTAGTTAAGTATTAAGTAATACATTAGTGGGGATCGTTGTGAAAATTTTTACCGAGATGAGTTGAGGATACTTCTGTTGTGAATCACATTTTATTTGGTTGCTATTTTATTCATAATTTCTTCCATGTATTGAGAAAAAGAAAGAAAAATGAAAAAAATTGTTGAAAAGAAAAAGAAAAAGAAAAAGAAAAGAAAAGAAAAAGGAAGAACACTGGAGTAGCATAAATAAGTGCAAGAGTATTAGCATATTTACATTTGTATATCTCAAAGTTATGTTTTGTTATCCCTTTTTACCTGCTTTTTAATTTACGAATACTTGTGTTAAACCCTTTACCCTCTTTACCCACCTTAACCCTTACCATGTTACAACCCTAAGCAAGTCCTTTTAATCTATTTACGCATGCAATTGTTGTAGAGGAGAATCGATGTATTAGCAAGCCTATGGTAGTTTAGTTTCCTATAGGAAGTTTGAGCAAAGCACTAACCATCAAATACTTGAGAGAAATGAGTGAAACCAAGAGAAAGATTCATTTTGCATCTATACTTATCTTTGAGTGATGGTGCCATGTGTTGAGTTTTCTTGTGTACACTAATGAAAAAGTTAGTCATGATATGTGTAGTAACTTGATATTTGAGTTATCTAAAATTTGAGGGATTATATGATTTGATCTTTGTGAAAATGAAGTGATGGAATTGATTGGTTGTATTTATTTTGCTTGAGGACAAACAAAGATTTAAGTGCGGGGAAGTTAATAGTTGTGCATTAGTCTATATTTTTCTAAATAAATGGTATGTGTTTCATGCATAATAGTTGATTATTGTTGTATTTTACGATTCATATTGTATGTTTTCATTTATTTTGATTTTCATTATTGTTCTTTTATGTTTGATGCTAATTTAGGATAAGAATTGATTATTTTTATGTAGGAATGAAGATTGAACAACTTGGAGACTAAGTTAGAGATCAAAGAGGAGAAGAGAAGAGGAGACATTTTATTGCAAGATCCCACAATCGTGGGAATCATGCCAATTCCCACAATCGTGGAATATTTTATCCGAGAGACTATGTGGTGTTCAATTAAACTTTAGGGTTTTTGGACTATAAAACATATTAAACTCCCATAGATGAGAGATGGACAAAAACCCTCTGTAGAGAAGAGCCTCCTTAAGTGAAAAAATACAAGTTTTGAGTTTTGAGGAAGGTGGAGATTCAAGGATTATTAACAACAATTGGGAAAATAACACATCAACACCAAAATTTCTAGATTTTGGCAAAGAAAAGGAGTTTTCTTATTCAATTTTCTGTTGTTTTTATCTCTTTTAATCTTTGTAAGATGGAATATTTGAGTGTTGGTGATGTTATAGAGACCATGAGTGGCTGATTTAGTTTTAGGGATTACTTTTGAACTATTTTGTTAAACTCCTATTTTATTGAATTAAATGAAATTTATCTTTGATGATTGTTGATTATATTTATATCTTGTAATAAATCGAGAGAGTGAGTAAGGTTATTTATATAGGATTATACAGAGTTGGCAACCTATAGGCTTACAATCATCACGTTAATTAATTAGTTAGAAGAGAGATCTCGGTTAATTCAATTGATCACCCATAGGATAACTTAATAACTAGTTAAATTGGTGGAGAGATTGGGTAGGTTGAGAGATTGCTTAATCAACTTCATTTAATTTGATTAGGGACGATTAATTACACCTTGAGAGAGGATAGTTAATATAATTGGACATCTTAAGTGAGACACAATTCAAATAATAAAATAGGAGGGAGACAAGATAGGGAGAGAGTGATCTCTAGTCATTAGATTCTTGAGTTCCAATTTTCTGCACTTTGGTATTGTCTATTGTTCATTATTAGTCTTTCAATTTTAGTTTAATTTTCTAGATTATTTCTATTAAACAATTTTTTTTCTTAAATAAAGTTTAATATGAATTAAGTGGTGTCTGGGCATCAATCCCTGTGGGATCGATATCCACTTTGTAACTACAAGTCACAACCCATATACTTGCAATTTTTGAGTGTAAAACGAGTAAATTGTTTTGCAAAGTTCACTCAACAGGATACTGTTAGGGACTTAATGCATTAAAAGCTCGTGGTTGGCACACTAAAAATGTTTTAAAAGGATTTCAACAGGAATATTAAATCAGATATGATTTTATTTTTTATGATTTGTGTTTTTAAGTTAGTTAATTATTGAGAATCGATCAAAAATTGTAAAAAATTTATTTATCCACTATGCTCGTAACTCTATCATGGTTGGTTTCTCGATAGTGGTATCAAAGCTAAGTTGGCAAAGTCTAGCGAATAGAGATTCATAGATTTAGCTTAAATAAATGGGTGATTCATGGAGTGACTCAAATGGTTTCGTATAAGCTATAGGTTGAGGAGAGCTAGCTATAGGTTGAGGAAGAGCTAGCTCGATATGGATGGATCCACTTGTGAGGGGGAAATGTTGGAAATTGAAAAGTGGAGCAATGCTACATTAGAAAGAGATATAAGAATGAAGTGAGTTATATACAAAGATAGGATTTATAACCTATTGCCTTGAGGTTTTGGGTTGAGATATGATGTCTTAGTTGTATATAGGCTCCCTTAGATCCTGACCAATTTCTCCTCAGGCACCTCAAAACACTTTATTGGTATATTTTTTCTTTGCGCCCGTGAGTTGCGTATGGTTGGTTTCCCAACAGTAATATTAGAACGTCCTTTAATTGTTTAACATGAATTAATTAATTGATTGTTATTGATTTGATAAAAATTAAGGCCTCTTTTATTATTTTATTAAGGTTTGTGATTTATTTAATTTCTAAATTTTTAATGGAAAATTTTATCCCACGTCTCATTTCTTTAACCTCCTTTTTTGGAAATTTGAAAATTATTATATTTTGTTTTATGTTATTGTTTTTTGGAACCTAGATTGTTTTGCCTGTGTTTTTGCATTGAATGGCTCTAGAAAAAAAGAAAATCAGATCATGCATGTCTCCTTTTATTTTAAAGTTCTGGTTGTTTTACTCTAGAAAACCAAATACCCTAGCTCCGAATTAGGTTTTGATTTGTTTTTGCATTTCATGGCTTGTTGTGATAATGGAGTATCAACAACTGCTTGCAATGTCATTAGTGAGTTGTCCTTTATTGCCTGTAACGATGGAGTCAGTGGTAATTGTTGCCACTGACAAGGGCAATATTCACCCACAACTGGAGTAGGACGGAGGTGATGGTGGGACTCTAATAGACAAGTCTTGGGAACAAAAAGCAGGAAGCACCAATGATGGAGTAGAACAAGAGGTAGTAGCAACATTCTAGAAAGGAGAAAACCCTACTCTGCACGTGCCCTACATAGGGACCAAAGCGTCTACAGCAGACGCTGCTAACACGTACGACTATAGCATATGCAACGAACGTGCCTCACAGAAGTGCATGCGCTAGACAGTCCCCACATTTTTTAATTTGATTTTATAAGTTTTAGCCATATTTTAATTAAATTAAATTAATTGAGATTAAATTGGTTTAAATTCTTAATAAAATTAT
>JAOQML010000002.1:14257397-14270827 GCA_027568935.1 Erythroxylum urbanii
AGACAAACAGAAGAAGTGACCACAGTACAACAAACACAAATCCATGACTGAAGAAAAAGAAAAAGTAAAGCTTACCAGAGCTGCACACCCCAACCGTTAGGGAGTCGTACACATAATAAAAACTCGATTAGGGAGCTGTACACATAATAAAACCTCGATCAAAGCCAAAGAAAAAGATAAGAAATACAAAACGATGACTGAAGAAAAAGAAAAAGAAAAAGGAAAACTTACCACAGTTACCCAGCAGTAGACAAACTAAACGCAAATAGGAAGAAAAAGTGGAAGAAAAAAGGAGCTTATCACTAGAATAAAACCGTTGTCGTTACCGACCTATACACATAATAAAAAGTCGACGAAAGGCAAAAGGGAATACAAAAGCATACCGTTACTGAAGAAGGAGCTTACCACTGAAACTAAAACGCAAATGGCGAAGACAGTTATCCATGCTATAAACAAAGCCGCCGTTACCCAGCTGCACACACAGACACAATAATAAAAACTCAGTGCGAGATAAACAAAACCGCCGCCCTTACCCAACTGTAGGCAGAGGCATGCTATAAACAAAGCTGTCGTTACCCCTGTGAGATATGGAGGATGCTAAGAGAAAAGATAAATGAAAGGGAAATGAAAGAGAGATATAACCTTGATATAAAAAAAAGGAGCTTACCACTGAAACAAAACCGCCCCCGTTACCCAACTGTAAGTAGAGGCATGCTATAAACAAAGCCGCCGTTACCCACCTGTAGACATAGAAATAATAAAAACTCCCTGTGAGATGTACAGGATGCTAAGAGAAAAGAGAAAAGAAAAGAGAAACGAGAAAGATAATGAGTTTATTCATAGTGAAGATTCTGAGAAGAAAGCTCCTCAACCTTAAGAACAACCTCCTAGGCTGATTGAAGAAACTAAGAAGCAAACATATGACATGATAATGATAAAAAAACTCGGTGTGAGATACAAAGAAAGAGAAAAAAGAGAGACATGAGATATGACAAATGAGACAGAGGGAAACAGAGAAAACTAAATACATATGACATATAGATCGGGGGGGTAATGACCGTTAGATTAAACGGACGAAGGAGATGAATTCCGTGGTCGTCCATCTCCTTCATCCTTAGTATATACTTATAATAAACAGATCATTTTCATGCCATATCAACATGTGGCAGTCAGTCATTTTGGCAGAATCAGCCACAATAACGATGGAGACCAAAAAAATAGAGCCACACAGTTCATAGCGGGAATTCTATTGGTTTTGTTAAGATAAAATATCATTTTCATGATTGACAAGGAGACAGAACACCTACCATGCCCTGATGATATGTACCCAAGTTGTTTTCTACTGACAGTAAATATTTTGGTGTGAAACAATCGATATATATATATATAAATTAAGTCACTGTAAACACTTGATTCGGTGAATGCACACCCTGGACTATAGTCTGCCAACGTACGTCAAACTGCGTTCCTCGCACCTTATTGAACAAGTGGACTAGGATGACCATTGCCAATGTCTTCAATTTAGTAGCTTCATGAGTGTTTGACTTCTAAAGTTGGTTTATGTTATATCATCAGTCATTTTCTTTAATCCTTTATCCCTTTCAAAAAGCCAAGCTAGCTTAATAACTTGATCAGTGTGCTTACAGCGAATTTACTTTGATAGAAGTCCAGCATTTCTCATTTCTAAGGGAAAACACCTCATGAATCTTCCCATTCTTGCATTAATAAAAGACATGTTAAAAGTTGGGAATTCCGTCATCTAGTATTTTCTGTGCTAGAGTTAATCTATTTAAAGGATTTCCTTCTTGCAGTGTGCATGCAACAGCATCAGAAGCCATGCCACAAAAAATCACAATGGTCTAAAGTTGCGTGACTCCAGTTGAGTTATTAATCACATAAGTATATTTGAGTATAGTCAAGCATCTTGCACGAGGTTCCGGTGTACAACCTTTTCATGAAATTTAAAAGCTTTAGAAAACACAGCCCTTTGATATCAACCCTAGGTGAGTCGTGTTCTATAGTTTAAGTTTTCTTTATCATAATATATTAATTTTTTTCTTTTTACGTTAATATGATAATGAATAACATATTGAAGAAATCATACATTCAAAATTTTTTGCTATTAACTAATTAATTCAATTAAAAAACTAATTGTTGATTAGAATTAAAAATTAAATTAAATTAAATTAAATTAAATTAAAGTAAGAACAAACTACTATACATAGTATTGGGAGATAATAGCACAACTTTCTAAATGATCAATCAAATATCAACAATAAGAAAGTAATCTTCATTTTGCATTAGCAAAACAATATGAGGATAAAAAATTTAACAATAAAACAAACACTATGATTTACGTAAAAAAAACTCCAGTCTAGAAAAAAACCACAGGTCAAACTGATAAGCAAATCCACTAAATTCAATAAGGATTTACAAAAGTTGATCTCTCACCTCACAACAAAAAGTTGTCTTATAAAGTTTCAGGATTGAAATCAAAGTTGATGTAACAATAAAGAAACACTCAAATCAATCCCCAAAAAACAACCAAATAAGGATGAGAATACAACATTATTTGCTCTCTTTCAATTTTTCCTCACTTTTGAACACTACGACTACACTATCTACTAAAACCTACATATTTTTCTATTTTATATCAAAAATATGTTTTATTGCACTATACACGGTCACTTACATGTTCGTGTAAGTGATCATGTATCTTCAGTACTACCTCACTCATAGTTATAGACTGTCATAGAGAGTTACACATAGTCATGTATCTTCACATGAGTCTGTACATGGTCATGTATGTCTTCACTCTATACACGTTTCTAAAGACTTACATGGTTTATACATACGTTTTTAAGTTAAGACACAGGTGTGTTGCACTTTACACAACCGTGCATCTATTTAGAAGAGCGTCATCTAACTTGTCTTCACTTGTTTATCATTCCCACAAACTATAACGATGTTTACAATCATTGAAAGTCTAAAAAATGGGATTGGACACTCAACAATCTCTCCCTTTAGCCTAATTTTAAGAAAGGCACGTTATTTTTCATCATTTACTTGAGGTACATCTTGAAAAGCTTACTATAAATCTCATGCTTATTTCTAGGAATCACTTTAGTTAACATATCAACATCAGTCAAATCTATATGAACCTTCTTCAACATTAATTATTGCTCTTAAATAATAGGCCTCAACCAATGATATTTGACATCTATATGCCTTGTACAAGAATGAAGTTTTACTCAAGTTAATAGCACTTTGACTATTCAAAATACTACATAGTCTCCTTGCTTCACATCTAACTCTTGAAGGAACCTTTTTAGCTAGAGCATCTCTTTATAAGGTTCCACTATAGCTACGTACTCTACTTCATTTTTAGATAAAGCCACATACTTTTGTACTTTAGATTGCCATGAGATGGCTCCCCTATAAACTTGAACAGAAAACCTGAAGTGGAATTTCCTCCATCAAGATCTCTAGCCATATTTGCCTTCGTAAAATCTTCTAAAGTTGGCTTATCATCACTGAAGCACAAACTCCACTTTGACTTGCCTCTCAAATATCTCAGAATCTATTTCATTGCTTTCTAGTGAACCTTTCCTGAATTTGACAAGAATCTGCTAATCATCCCAACAGCCTTAGTAATATCTAGCTTATGCACACCATTGCATACATCAAAGACCCTAATAAAATGAGTATGGAATAGTACCATCTTTCTCATTTTTTATTAAGGGACATGCACACTTACCAAGTTTGAAGTGAGATGCCAATGACGTGCTAACTGACTTGGCGTGCTTAATATTGAACCTTTCTAGCACTTATTCAACATATCTTTACTAAGATCACCACAATCTCCTATTCTTCCTATCTTAAGTTATTTCTATGCCTAAAATGTGATTTGTAAGTCCCAAATATTTCATATTAAAAGATTTGGAAAATTGTTCCTTCAAAATTTTGGATTATACTAATGTCTTAACCCACAATTAGTTTGTCATCAACATAAAGAAGAAAAATAAAGTCATCAACATAAAGAAGAAGAATAATAAAGTTATCACCTAAGAACTTCTTGAAACATGCACAAGCATCAACATAATTTCTTTTGGAACCATGATCTGTCATTAAGAAATCAAAATTTTGATACCATTACCTTTCCATATAGGCTTTTCTTCAAAATGTAGACTAAATTTTCCTTACCTTTAGCTTAAAAACCTTTTGGTGCCTCCATGTATATCTCTTATTTCAAATCTCTATACAAGAAGGTTGTTTTAACATGTAATTGTTTGAGTTCAAGACTAAGTAGGTAGTTAGGCCCAAAACTGTTTAGATTAAGGTCCTCTTAATTACTGGTGAAAAGATTTCATCAAAGTCTGTACCCTTTTTTTCCTAAATCTTTTCACTACTAGCCTTTCCTTATGCTTTACTAGCTTGTTATCATCTCTCTTTATCTTAAACACCCAATTATTCTTCAATGCCTTTTTACCTTTTGGAAGCTTTACAAGCTCATATGTATTATCCTACTTTAGAGAATCCATATCTTTCTTCATAACTACGAGATAGAGATCTTTGTCTTCACAAGATGCAATCTCTTGTACATTCTTAGGCTCCCCCTCAGCAGTAAGGAATAGGTATTCAAAACTTAGATACCTTGTAGAAGGCCTTTTTTCCCTTGTTGACCTTCAAAGTTGTGTTTTATCAGCTGTTAGATCCAATTACTCCCCTTGCTCATTTGTAGCACCCTACTCTCATAGATCATATCCTTAAACATACTGATGGTATTTAAGAACATACGCTACGAGGGTGGTGCGCTAGGAAAGTTAGTCAAACTCAATACAAATTTTTTAACGAATCACACGCATCAAAAACATCATTTCAATTTTCACAATGAATTTAAATTCACGCAACAACACATTTTTATTACAGCTAAAGCTCACTTTGTCTCATTACATTCATAAATGTACTCAGTCATGATTGTCATTACACTGTACAATTCACATAAACACTGTGCATTATTTGTGAATACAATTCAAATTACAAAAGGATTGTAGATATATGTAAATGCAAGCTGATCCCAACCTCTGTCTCTTTTGCGAATACAGTGGATATACTCCAACTGATGTAACTGGGTATCCCTTGAACCTGAAAGATAATGTTACAATTTTGGTAAATTTTGCGAACTCAGTGAGCGGATCATCCTCGATGGCTCACTCATATCACATAATACAAAATAGTTCACAGTTCACATTCAGTTTGCAGATAAGTATTAATGCATATAGCACATCATTTCATTAATTCTTCTTGTAGCATCAAATAACATTTTGTTCACTTATTTCACATTTCACATTCAAAACATTCAAACAGTTCATTTCGATCATTTAAAATATATATATCAATTATATATGCAATACTCATGAGTCTCACTTTCAATTATTACATTGTTATGACCGAGTAATTGCAACTTTCCTATATCCATTGTGGATACTGGGCTCATTAATAACTGTCCTGTATCTATTGGGGATACCAAGCTCATTATATATAGTGAGCCTTTGGCTCTTAATCTTATTCTGAGCTTTAAGCTCTTTTTTGGTGGCTACTCTGGTCACAACTCCCTTTATCTGTTCATGCATTCATGTAACGAAATGCATCATATCATATAAGTTCAATCAGTCACTTTATTTCACTTTATGCATTCACTTTCATATATAATCGGATCTAAGCCTGGCATTCAACAAATAAGTTGAGAATCACTTATTCCTTGCTCATTCACATTCAATGAAGCACTTTTAATACATTCACATTTATCAAACTCCCTGGACTGTTAATTTCCAGAATTATCACATTGACATTTACATCAATAATAATTCAATATAGATGCCCAAATAAAATAATTAATTAAGAGGAGACCATCTAGGTCGACTCACAGTACGCTTCAGATTAGCATTAGCTTCCATGATTCAGAAACGTCTGGATGCTAACTTTCAATCATGTGTCTCAACTTAATGCAATACACATTGTACACACATTAGTAATTTGCACAACCATATAAACATTCAATTATACACATATGCATGTATAATGCATGCTCATAGCTTATTCTTAGATTTACACCTTAAGAACACTTGCTTATTCTAATATCATAAATTAATTAGTCATCATTTCTTTTCTAGCATTATATGATCACATAATATTCAATTCTTATTCACCTTCACTTAATACATATTACTCATCTCCTTTGAATCATAACTATAATTATATGAACACCTTCATTCCCATGATACTCCTTCTTTCCCAGATTTTGGTAATTTAATATCAACAATTCATTCACTATGTTATATCCTCATTTATCAATCTAAACATTTAACACATTTAATCACTTAGTACCTCATCAATTAGGATCATTTGAAGTCTCATTCAAGCCTAAAAGCACCATAGGAAAGCACCTAACAATTTATTGTTTCAATCATCACTTAAAAGAAGCATAATTCACTTAATAGCCATTCCCACGATCGTGGATGGCTTCCCACGATCATGGGTTATGTTAATAGAACATTTCAGCCCCTTTTTGCATTCCCACGATCGTGGGTTGTCATATCCAAAAGTTTTCAGCTTTTCAACTTTGTTTTCAGGACAAGTTTTTGGGTCAATTTTGTATGACTATTTTGACATAGAAAATGAGGTATTTAGGCAACACCTTCTTCTAAAAAAATGTTCCTATATGTCTTAAGTTTCTAATGACATATAGTTAATATAGTTTGCTTCAGTATTCTGCGAGTTATACCCAAAATACTAAAGAATGTTTTCAAATGGCAGCAACACCTAGTATTCAACTTCAAGCCAAATTAAAAACCATTAGGGATAGAATTCAAATTTAATTCCTTCATAAACATTGTATCCATATGCCTCTATTTTAATATAAATTAAAAAAAACGTCCCATTTGGATATCTACAGATCAAGATATGGTCAAAATACAGATGCCTGTTCAGTGAAAACACTCCATCTAACATATTCCAGCACACTTCATCATCATTTTCATCCTAGTTCATCTCTTTTCAAGAACATCACATAAACATCCTTCTTAAGTAAAATTTTCACTTTCATTATATGAAAATATAACTTAAATCTACTTATTTGCTTATCCAAGTTACTCCTTCATCACCATTTTATGATCATGCTAGCTCTAATCCATCATCAATATGTTTCATTTAACAAACCAAGAAGAATAATGACATACTACTTACTTGTTTTGGCTCCAAAGTTGAAGATCACATAACCCTAACTCCCAAATGTCACACAATCATCATCATTTATGAAGGAGAGATTAGGTTTTTCTTGTGACAAGACGAAGGAGATAACATGTTCTTGAAGAAACAAAGTAAAGGAGTTGAACAAAATCAATGTGATGAAGGTTGCTGAGAAAATGTCATGAGGTGGAGAAGAAAAATGAAGAACGAAATGAAGAAGAGAAGAAAAGAGAGCATATATTGAAAATGAGAGTGAAATACCATAAGGTTGATCTTTCAAGATATTATCATCGTGGGTCATAAATATAGAGATTAAAAATGCTTGGTGATTATCATAACACATGTCATGACACTCACCTCTTAATATCCAAAATAAATGCTAATGCCTTCTTATTCATGTTACTACATATCCCTTAGTAATCAATCCATTTGTCTTCTAATTTCTAATCCAGTTGTCTCCCAATTTTCAATGACACTTGTCATCAAATGCTAATGCCACTTTTCAATAATTTCTACTAGCATTTGACACTTGTCTTGCCATTTGGCATATTTCTTAGTCCAAAAATACTCATAATTATCATAATTTTACCATATTTCACCAAAAATTCTAAATTAATACTTATACGTACCAAAACAATTTTCAAGACATTTCATTCACTATTCACATCTTATTCACATCAAAATCTTTTATATCCCAGAATATGTCAAATGAGTGCATGAACAACCATTGTAATGTATGCAAATATCAATAATCACGTGTGTGTATGCTTATACTAGTGATATGTATGTAGATGCAATGCACCTCATATATTGTCTATTCTATTTATCATGTATCTTGGTTTAGGATCCTTTATCCTAACCATTAGTATGGAAACAGGATGTTACATCATTATCCTCAATAAATTCGTTTTCAACATTGTCTGAATGTGTTTCATATAGCTCATCATTATCAGATTATATTTTATCACCACCAATGTGTGTTTGGTTATGCACTTCATCATTTTCACTTGCAGATTGCTCAATTGTCGAAGGAATTAATGAAGAACTAACAATAACATATGATGAGTTGCAGTGTGATGACTTATCTCCTCTTAAAGGATCAACACCTCTCTCATGCTCCTGGAAAACCACATCCCTGCTCCTAACCACTTTTTGCTTCTCTAAGTCAGAGAGTCTGAGTTCAAACTGAGCACCACCTTGTCCAATAAAGATGCAAGGTATAGACTTTGATCCAAGCCTCTTTCTCTAATCCTTAGGTAAGAATCTAGCTACCTTGCAGCCAAAAACTCTTATATAATGATATGTGAGACCTTTACCAATCTACAGTCTCTTGAGAATCTTAAAATCCAATAGAATTAAGCAAACTCAATCAATTAATTAGATTGCAGTTTGAACTATTTCACCTTAAAATTTCTTTGGCAACGTGGACATTTTAAGAATGCACAAACCTTCTATATAATGGTTATGTTCATCCTCTCAACAACCCCATTATGCTATAGAGTTCTCAGTTCGATTTTCTCAAGTCTAATGCCATGCCATGTATGATATTCTTCAAACATCTTGAAAGTATACTCCCTTCAATTGTTTATTCATAAGCACTTCAACTTCCTCTCAACTTTCCTTTGTACTATAACATGAAACTTCTAGAAAGTTTAAAATACTTTACTTTTAAAGTTCAAAATGTACGCCCAAGTCTTCCTCAAAGCATCATTAATATATGTAACAAAATATTTATTACCTTTTAGTGACTCCTTTTCAATAGTGCCACATTACTTCCTTGTAGATCTCTCTTAAAAGAGAGTTTATGCTCTTTTCAAGCTAAGCAATGATTACTAAGATTAAGCGGTATTAAGTTCTGAATTGGGATAAGGGATTTACTAGCCAGAAAATTTAATTCCTTCTAACTCATGTTACCCAATCATTATTGTCATAGATTTGGTGAAGTTTCCTTTTCGACCATGTATACTTCTTCACTACCACACACCTTTAAGTGTATCTTGTACAGTGAGTAACATAACTCCCCTTGGGCAACCATCATTACGTCTTTGGACAATTTTTACTTTATATCAATGAAAGTGGGTTGAAATCCTTTTTAATCTAATGCATTAGCTAATAATAGATTTATTTTTAGATTAGGGATGTGTCATACTTCTCTCAAAGTCAGTAAGCATCTGACGTTTTCCTGAATTTAGATATCACCCATACCGACTATCTTGGTAGAATTTTGGTTTCCCAATTACACTTCTTAAATGTTTGCTCTTAAAAGTTTGAGAAGTGCTCCGCCTTTAGAATGTAATGATGAGATGCTCCCATATTAATTGGCCATTATGAACTAAAATTACTGACCTGGAAGCATTCAATAGTTGCACAAACTAAGGACACCCATCATTAGTGTGTAAAGTTATTGCTGTTGTATTTTTATTGTCACAATCATTCTGATGGTCTTGTTTTTTCTGATCCCTCTTCCATTTATAGTAGAACCTCATAATGTATCTTGGATTATTGCAATAGTGGAATATCTTCATGTCTTTGTAATCTATAGACTTTAAACGGTTCTTAAAATCATCATGAACTTTGGGACCCCTACTTTTGTTCCTTCCCTAACTTTTTATTATGAAATCCTGCATATTGTCAACTCTAATCTCCTTTCTTCTAATTTCTTCATTAAAGATACTCTTTAATTACATCCAAAAAGAGCATACCTTCAAGAGCTGAGTTATTAATCATCACTATCAAAATCTCCCACCTATCTGGTAATAAACTTAATAAGAATAAGGCTTAAAGCTTATCATCAAGAATGATTTTCATTGTAATAAGATTGTTGATTATTTCCTCAAAATCACTTAGATGCTCTGACATTGATTTCTCATCTTTCAACTGCAAGTTCATAAGCATCTTAATTAGGGAGGTCTTATTATGGGTAGTCTTCCTTTCATAGAAACCTTCTAGCTTCCTCCATACCTTAAAACGATCTATTTATTGAGACATGGTTGAATACATTGATATCAATTCATTATCTAATAATGCCTGAGTTTTCCACTTTAACATTTCTCATTCTCTATTTTACATCTTTTTTGGTTTTAAAAGAACATCATCCTTCACACTTTTGTCTACATCAGGAGGATTAAAAAAATCCTTGCAATCCAAAAGGTTCTCTATCATGGGCCTCCAAATCAAGTAATTTGATGATTTCAAATTGACTATAAAGTTATTTCCACCTTCCATTACGATGGCTCCAATACTACTTATTGGGAGATAATAGCACAAATCTCTAAAAGTTCAACCAAATATTAATGAAAAGAAGCACTCTTAAACATGAACAAGCAAAATAATATCAAAATAAGAATCATAAAGATGAAACAAACAATAAGATTTACGTGGAAAACTATCTAGCATAGAGGGAAAAACCATGGGCCAAATTGAAAAGTAAATTCACTAAACTCAATAAAGATTTATAAAAGTTTATTTCTCACCCCACAATGAAAAGTTGTCTTGCAAAGTTCCAGGATTGAAATCAAAGTTGATGTCATAATAAAAAATACTCCAATTTATCCCAAAAAATAATAAAAAGGATGAGAATATAACACTATTTTCCCTCTTTATTTTTCCTCACTTTTGGACTTTATGGCCTCATTATCTACTAAAACCAGCATACTTTTCTCTTTTATATCACAAAATAAAATTTTCTACACTGTACATGGTCACTTACAGGTGTATGTGGCCGTGTATCTTCAGCAACACCTTACCCACAGTTGTCCATGGTCACAGAGAGTTACAAGTTTCCATATATGGTCGTGTATCTTCATACAGGCATGCACATGATCATATATGTCTTCACTTTTTACACATTCTTTCACATGTTTTAAAAGACTTACACAATTGATCCACATGATTGTGTAAGTTAAAACATAGGCGTATAGCACTTTATATGATCATGTATCTCCTCAGAAGAGCTTCATCCATCTTGTCTTCACTTGTTCATCATTTCCACAAACCATAAAGGCATCCACGACCACCAAAATCTCAAAAATAAGGTTGGACACAACAATTAAATAGATCAAATTAATTAATTAAAAGAAAAAAATTGAATAAACAACTTAATAAGATTTCTCCTAATATTATCTTTATATTGATACTTTTAATTTAGTAGAGCAGTTATATAATTAAGATTGACAAAATTTCTTAACTTATGAATTTTTTTCTTTTTTCTAAAGTTATAATTGTTTATTTTACATAATGATTAACTGATATTTCTATGAGATTGAAACTCTCAAGAATATATTAAGATTTGTAAAATTTACCAAAAGGTTTGAAACTAACACTAGAAGATTTATACGAGCTCGTTTCTAGTATTCTATACAACTGCTAATAGTTAAGTTGTAGTCCACCCATATGCAGATTCCCTAAAATGAAAATTAAATTATGATCTAATCATTAAATTTAATTGTTTAAACTTTAAGAGCACTCAAAGATATTTTTAGACATAAAACTCATTATAAATAAAATTAAATCAATTTATAAAAAGAAAATAACTAGGATTCTTTTACCTAAACATCTGAAAATTTAGCCAGTCATAATGTCTAACCCAAAAATTATTGCAAAAGAAAAAAATTTTAAAAATAAAATGTTTGTATTTAATATTAGTTTTTTTAATGTTATATGCTTAATTTGTATAAATTCCTAACTTTTTATCACTTAAAAGCAACTTGTTAGTGCCTTTCTAAGGTATTTTTCTTCTCTTAGTGACTCCATAAAAATAAAAAAATGTTAAAATTCTCTCTAACTAAAGTTTTCACGTCCAATTATTTAGAATTTTAATAGTAGACATAGGTTAGGACATGAATGTGTTTTAAGTCGTATATCTTTTTGTTTCTTTTAAAAGGAGGGACACATATTCCAACAATCTAGTGTCTTTGGTTATATATCACTTTGTAGTTTTCTAAGAGGTAGAAAGATTCTGACATGCTCGTGTCTTAGGTCATGTATCTTTCAATAACTTGTCTTTAGATCCATATAGGATGAGACATGATCATATATCTCTAAAAACACTTTTTTCTCTCTAGCACATAGCCTCCTTTTGGTCCATGTATCCTTATCTTCATCTACATGTTGTTCAAAAGGATCACTAGCTATCACACGATCATTTATAAGGTCATGATTAGTCAAAAACAATATTTTCTTTATATTTTCAGTTGTAAACTCCTTAAATTCTTGGTTACATCATTCCTCAAACAATTATTCCAAAATTACCTAAAAACATAGTATAAAATAATTAAACTAAGTTAATTTAGGAATAAAAATATAGCAAAATACTAGCAAAAATATATGTATGTTTTGTATTTATCAATCTCTCCGTGTCATATTATTACATTACTATAGCAAATTATTTAAAGTTGATGGTATTAAACAGTAACTAATGAAAATTCAATGTTCTCTTTATAGATAGAAAATTAGTCGGGCTTAATCGAATTAAAACTTAACAAATTAAGTATGATTCAATTGGACCTAGGTATTTAGGTCTGATTAGGTTCATATTTGATTTTTTTGGGCCTATTAATTATAGCAAACTAGTTTATCTCAAGTTAGCATGATTAAAAGTCAACGAATTAAACCAAGTTTAACTTGGTCCGGACTTAGGGTCAGACTCAAGTGTTTAGAACTAATCAATCTCAAATTAAAATAATGGAGTTCAAGCTTAAACCTTTGGGGACAATCCAACTCGTTTTTAACCCTTCTCCCTTATTTTTGTAGAACCATTAAAAATGCAATAATAAGATAATGAATTAGGTCTAATATAAATAATCCTAAATAATGATGTTGTAGTTACAAGTAGTAATGTTACACCTAACCCCTTTCTTTAAAGTCTGATAAATTGATTGTTATTGTAATTTATTCCTTGAAAAAGAGCATAGATCTTGAAACTGAAAGTTCATAAATTTATTATTTTACAATGTGAAATGATATCCTTATGCAAGCTCTAAGATTATCAATTTGAATAAAAAATAATGATAAAATTGCTTAATCAAATTTATTAGAAAAATATTTTAAAAGGTAAAATGCAACGCAAAGAAGAAATTTTCTATACTCAACACTCACACACACACACACACACACACACACACACACACACACACACACACACAAATATATATATATATAAAAAAATTTAAAAAAATAATCAA
>JAOQML010000002.1:14270927-14286421 GCA_027568935.1 Erythroxylum urbanii
CACACACACGCGCGCGCGCGCGCGCGCGCGCGCACGCAAACACGCACACACACACACTCACACACACACACACACAAACACACACACACACACACACACACACACACATATATATATATATATACAAAATTTTAAAAAAATTATGAAGAACAAAAAATTTAAAAATTTGTAAAAAGTGAATTTTAGAAAGGAGAACATAACGCCTTATCTTAAGTCCTTTTATTGCAACTCCATTGCTACCATATACTTTTCTTCTTTTCCTTTTCTATACTTGTTTTCTTTTAGCGTCAAAACAATTTTTTAAGCACTTAGTACCACAATTAAAAAATAATAGACTTTTAAAGATTTTCAAGTTTCAAACAACTAAATAATGTATACAACCTTCAGGATTCAAAATAATAAAAATGCGTCAAAGAAAAATAGGATAAAGGTTAATATGTGGCTTTAAATTAATGAAAAAGGCTAAGGCTCAACGTTGTTATTCCTAAAGGATTTTTTATGGTAAGGTAATTATCAAAGAAATAGGCTAAAACAAATTGTTAAATCTGAGTGTCTTTATCACTTCAATACTTCTAATTTAACAAATATGATCTCAATATGCATAATACAAGCAAGTTCTAGAATCATTCAACTATGCATGATAACACACATGAAAGGAATAAAAAGGGATTAAAATTTTTCAAAATTTTCTCTTAGGATCAAATACTCACAAAAAAGATGGGTTAATATGTGTAATAAGTATGTAGTTTCATTCAATTTGACTATCTCAATGATTAATAAAAATATGACTTATAAAAGCAATTTTATTCTAACTCTCATCCTTTTGCATACTTATTCAAATCAATATTCCACAATGAAATAAAGTATGTATGAACGAATGTTAATTAATTTAGAATATCAAGTTATAAAATATTATAGCCAAGATTATAATAAGCTTAAAGAAATAGTTAAAATTCATTAGCCCCTAATATCACCACACTTAAAGTTGTAAATTGTCCCTAAAATACACAATATAAGTATCTATAATAAGTAATAAGATTTAGTGGTACTTTCGTAAATATGAAGATTTTTCTGAATTATGATCCGTCTAATATGAGACTAACATCCTAGATTTTCAAAGAGTTGATTATTCTCTCTCAAGACCAAATCATTTAACCCCAATTAATAATCCTTAATTGATTCAGAAATTCTAATTTCGTAATCTCTCGATTAATAAATATAGCCCAACATTTTCAGCTAGTTCTTTAGCAATGTATCAGATAATTAGGTCCTTACACAAGATCTCCTTTCGTATGATTATCGATTTGATATTTATGTGACTTATTAGGTTGTTAGCTCTCATTAACCAACCTAATCAAATTACTATCGATTCAATCTTTCATTTTATTATCGAAGTATGAGAAATCATAAATATCACAACACCCATAACATTTCATTAAAATAGAAAACAATCAAGTAACAAAATGATTCAAGAACAAATCATAAAATGAAATTAGAACATCATCAACATGTTCAACATTCTCAATCCGAGTTCATACATTAAGATGGAAGTAAATAAACAAAAGAAAGATAGAAAGAACTTGATTGGACTGGTCTTGAATGGCTAGACTACTACTGTTGTTCGTCTTGTCCCCTCTTGATCTTCCTTAGCTCGTTCTCAATTTAGTAAGATAGAGGCTACTTATTTTGGTCTTTTTTTTGTTCTTTTATATCTTAAGGTTAATTTTAGGGCTTATCCAGGTCATTTTATTCCAAAAATAGCCCCAAGACATCAAAAGATACGAAATAGGTTACGCTTGGAAAGTGTCTGTCACGACCATAGTAGAGGATGTCACGATCATGACACTGTTAAATTTTATTTTATCATGATCATGACTGGGAAGAATCTTTTATCACGATCGCGACACTCATGTCATGATCGTGACTCTATCTTTTAGCCCAAACTTGCTCCAACTTCCTTTAACCTTCATTTATTTAGTTTCATTCATTAACAAACACATCAAAACACCTGAAAAATATAAGATTAAGGTCCAACATCATGAACTAAACCATATAACACTTAAAAACATAAACAATCAATCACATTAACATAATTCTAAGCCTAAATAATCATCTAATCAACACCTATAAATACATTAAAACACATATCAGAACATAATGTCAACTTTAACTATCATTATCCCTATACTTAAATTTTTGCTTGTTCTCAAGAAAAAAACAAAAACGAAACAAATTCAAACACACTAAACAATAACACATTCATTCATGCACATGCAATAATGATACAATGGCATCTAACTTCACGAAACCAATTTAACCTCAAACATAATCATTCAAGCTGTTCCAACATTTTAATTTATGCAATTTATGGCTAAGCACTTTGAATAGACATATTAATCAAGACCCTAATGTCATATTTATTCACCTAAAGCACTTGTACACACACATTGATAATTAGTAGTCAATCAAAATTGAAATTATCACTAAGTAACTTTTTATGAAATTTCTTGTTATTTTCAAATATAGCTAGGATTTATTTATCAAAACACCATTTTGTTAATTTTCTTTAACGTTCATCTAGTCTTTTGATGCGAAAGAAAACATTTTGTCGTGAATATCCCCCCAATTACTCAACTAGGTCATGTTTTATTACTAGGCTTGTCGGAATGTCATTCTAGGCTTTTGATGTGAAGATAAAAATTTTGTCATGAATGCCCCTGATTATTTGGCTATATCCCATTCTCAACTGACTATTAGCTCTATTTATAACCAAATGCCAGCATAATAGTTATTTACTAAAGATACAAACCTTTTTTTTTTAATTTCACGCAGCCTACCTCATTTCTTTTAGCTAATAGAAGATTACTAGTGATGCTACTTATTTAATTGATTTATTATTACAAATGTACGTAAGAAATTTCCTAAGGTGAATGAACTGACGTCATATCCTAATTAATGTGCATATTTCACTAAAGATACTTAGAACACAAATTTCATAAGCGAGTATGTCTTCACAATTTAAAAGACTATATTCAAAGCAAAATTACTTCCACCAAGTTATAGCCATTGACATATGGACACAATTCACACATATGCCACACCATGTCAAACTTAAAACAAAAGCTAACAATATGACCTGCAAAATTCACATTCATGATGAAAATAACAATGTAAACCTCCCCACACATAAGGGAAACTAAAAATGAAAAAAAAGGTTAAAGCATGAAACCTATTACAGTGATTAAGGTGGCAACGATGTTGGAGACGGGATCTGAATGCCTTGAGCAGCGAAGAATTTATAGGTCCTTTTGATGTTTTCGCACTATAGTCATGGTTCTTGTGCCATCTCCTTCAATAATTTGTTGTCTAAAACCAAATTCGCTTGACCCCCAAGCTTACTTTTGTATTTTATAATTGCTTTAACAAGAATAAGAGAATTAACAATCCAAACCATTCCAAATCATTAAAAAATTATTTTTAGAATTTAAAACAAATCTAACTACACAATAATTTCAATTTAACAATCGAAGTGCTAATTTATGATCATTAGATTGAGCTTGCATCCTTCCAAACTTAGCCAGGATTAATTATGAGCGACTTGCTATCACCCTTTCTGGTCACTTTCAGTTTAGTAGCTTTTATATAAGCTACATGTAATGAGATGATAAAAAGGGCATGTTCACTCAAATTAGGAATTTAAGTAACTTTAGTAATGCCCTTCTCGATAACAATGTAGTAACATAATCAGGAATGATAAAATCCCCTGAATATTTGAAGAATCAAATAGTTTGTGTTGTAGAAAGGTGGATTGCTCATCTTCTTTTGCAATCACCATCGTCCACTCTTCCGCTTTAGCTTCTTAAACAAGGACTTCTAAATCTTCCTTAAACTCTATATCCTTTGTCACCTGTTCCTTATAGCATACTTCTTTAAAATATCCCTTCTTTTGCGCCTTGATGTACTCATCCATTATGTCTATTTTCATGTAAGAGTTGCTTTCCTTGGGATGTTTCAAGTCTTCGTTCATACTAAACTCCACTTGCTCATCACCTATCTGAAGAAGCAATTTGCCTTCATAACATCTATCAGTGCCTTTCCAATGCTCATAAAGTGTCACCTAAGAATTATTGGACAGTTCTTATCATCTTCAAAATCTAATATGATGAAATCCATAGGAATAATGAACTTGTCCACCTTTACGATAACATCCGCCACCATGCCAAGTAGTTTCTTTATGGATGGATCTGCCAATTGAATATGCATTAAAGTTGGCTTCACATCATCGAGCTCCAATTTCCTAAAGATCGATAAAGGCATAAGATGTATACTTGTGCCTAAATCACATAAACAATTTGCAAATTCTAACTCACCAACCATACAAGGTATCGTAAAGATTCCAAAATCTTTTAGCTTCGAAGGCATGTGACTGTTGATAATAGAACTACAACTTTTGGTTAGTGCTACCATTTAATTCTCTTCCTAAGTCTACTTCTTTGTTAATATGTCTTTTAAAAACTGTGTTTTTGGGCATATCTTCCAATGACTCCGCAAAAGATAAATTAACTTGAAAATTTTTCAACTTCTCCATTAACTTTGCAAAATGTGCCTCTAGTTTTCTCTTTTGCTAAATGAACCTTAACATTTACATTAATGTACAAAATGGACCTTAATGTTTCACAGTGTTCAAATTGAACCCTAAAATTTTTAAAACATTCAAAATGAACCCTAACATTTGGTAAATGTTCAAATTGAACCTTGATCACTAACGGTGTTAGGGAATTGTTAGTTATTTGTTGACAAGGCCAAAAATTTGCTGACATGTATTTCTTTTGAATTTTTAGTTATGGGGCCCATCAGAATCTAACGTGGAATTTTTTAAATAGAGGTAGGTCCCACCTCTAGCTTTAAGATATAATCGTTTACCTAGGTAACTCTGAATTATCCATGTCTAGGGCATCATAAGTAGTTTGACCTTTTTCTTTCAAGTCAGTTTCCATTTGCAAAGCTTGTTCTTTGAATCAAACTTTATAGTCAAATGATTCCTTAATCATCTCCTTGTACCTTTCAAACTCCTTTTGAAGTAGGACTCGCTACTCTTCAATAAGAATTTTGGACTCAATTCTCTTTAATAAAGATACAACTTTATTACATTCTTCATCGACATATATCTATGTTTTAGCTAGAGCAATATTCTTCATTTCTAACCACTTCATAAAAGAGAAATACTTTCATCTTTTTCCTTATCAGAGAGACTTTTCTTGGTCTCGACTTCTCTAAGATTTTGGGACTAGGCTAATCCCATTTTCAACACTAATGACATTACAGAAGCCTCCTCATTATGTAACTTAAACTAAACCATCTCAAAAAGATAGTTCTCTACTTCCATTTTGAGTCCTTCCACTTCTACTTTTTTAAGCTCTAGTTTAGATCTGTATTGATTTAGTTCTACTGTTAACTTTTCTAGTTGTGAGCTCCACTCAGTGTCTTTAGCTTCAAGATTTGCAAAATAATCCTTGTGGTTTTACTCCACACATTTAAGCTTGTTTCGAAGTTTTGCAATAAAAGAGTTCCCCACTTCTTGAATTCGAGTTTCCTAGAGTTCTCAAACGCATGTAAGTAGTTCTTAATTCTCCTGCTCTAGCTTTTCAACTTGGTATTCATTTTCTCTGTAAAACATCTCTTTTATGACTAATGCATTTCTTAGGGTAGCAATTTCTTTGTCTCTTTGATAAATCTGTTTTGCCTTTTAGATCTACTTTGAGCTTCTCTATCTTGAGTTTAGCTTCGTCTAACTCTTCACAGGTCCTCTCCATTTTCTTCCTTTTGAGTGTAAACTAATGAAAGAACACCTGTTTGCAATGTAAAACGATCATTAAAACAAAAATTAAAAAATGATTATATTTCTTAAACGTAACGTTAAATCCAGAATGGGACCCATCTCTATTTAAAAATGTCCACGTTAGCTTTTGGTGGGACCCACTATAATTTTTTTAAAAAATACATGTCGGCAAATAAATGACAATGCCTTAACACTATTAGTGGTTGTGATTCAATCTAAATATTTTCTAAATTTTAAGGTTCATTTTGAATGTTTTATAAACGTTAGGGTCCAATTTGAACATCATAAAATGTTAGGGTCTATTTTGTACATTAGTGTAAATGTTAGGGTCCATTTAGCTCTTTTGGACTTTGTTCTTCATTAATCATTAGGGGAATGGAATCTTAGGTGGATATGATGGAGTGGTAACATAAGGAGGTTACTCACTCATGTCTATATCTGTCTTCATCTTTTCTTGGTCATCTTCTAGGTAGGGTTTAGATCTTTTCTGTGCTAGTTGCTCCAGTTCTTCCCCACTTATGAGTGTGATTGCTTTGAGTTTCTCCCTTGGGTTCACTTTAGTGTTGCTCAAGAGACTCCCCACACTTCTTGTAGATAATGCATTTTTTAGTTGACTCATTTGAACCTCCAAATTATGAATGGAAGAGGCATAGTTTTAGTGACTTGTTTGAACTTCTCTTCCAACTTCTTATGAGTGTTATCCATATTCATGAACTTGTCCAAGATTTTGTCTAATTTAGAGTCAGTAGAACTGGATTTCTCTTATTGAAATCCAGGTGGCCCTTGACTTCGGAATTAACCGCTTGCATTATTAGACCAAGAAAAATTCAAGTGCTCTTTTTACCCAGGATTATATATGTTAGAGTAAGGATTTTTTCCTCCTTCTTGACCAAATTATGCTCCTATATATTTGAGTCTCTCCATTTCATTATTTCTCGTAAAAAAACAATCAATGGTATCATGTTTGTCTTGTCCATATAATGCACACCTATGCTGAATTGTTTTAACTAGAGCTAATGAAGAGGTTCTTATGCTATTAAGTTGTCTGCATTTATGTTATCCAATCAACAATAATGGCTCCCTTCTGATCTCAAATGGTTATTTGTTGTCTACTTTTGTCTAATCTCCAAAGACAACTATTTCTTGCCATCCTTTCTAAAAAATTCTCCGCTTCCTCAACTATTTTTCTCATTAAAGATCCTCTAGATGCTACATCAATGTTACCCTTAAGGGTGTGTTGACTCTATTTAAAAGGTTTGCAATAGGAATTCTTTGGGTAAGTTTTGGTGAGGACATCTCCTTTACAAATCCTTATAACGTTCCCACACTTCATAAAGTGACTCCCCATCACTTTGTTGGAAATTCGTAACTTCCTTTATCAACCTTGTTGTCTTTGTGAAAAGGAAGTACTTGTCTAAAAACACACGCACCAACTACTCCCAAGTTGTGATGTTTGTAAGGCTTAACAAATGATACCATGCCTTACCTTTATCTCTTAACGTGAAAGGAAAGAGTCTCATCCTAACGACATCTTTTGACGTTCCATTATATCGAAAAGTATCACATATTTCTTGAAAATTCACTAAATTAGCATTAGGATCCTTATTAGTTAACCCATAAAACTGCACATTGGTTTGCTGTACATTCAACAAAACTAACTTAATCTCAAATAATTTTGCTTACAATAGTGGTCTAGTAATGCCTTGATGTGCAGTATTGAATCCTGGTCTTATAAAATCCATAAGGGTTCACTGTTAGTCTTCTTGATTGGATTCTTTTGCCGTTGTTTCTTAGATTGCTTCATCTTGATTCCTTGCTCTTCAAATTGCTCATTCTAATTGGGTGATATCATGTGCTAAAGTTTTGGTGATCTTACTTGAACTTCGAGTAGCCCTTATATTCATACAGTAACACAAACATAAGAAAGGAAAAATTTCGTAGAACAAAGGAATTCAAATAATACTAAACTACCTCCCCAACAATGACACTAAAAGCTTGAGCAAGTTTTACCTAATGTAAAACCCTCAATATTCTGCAATTATACGGATCGTAAACTTGTTATAATTTAGGTATTGATCCCACAAGGAATTAGCTAAAACTAATTGAATCCTAACTTGGTCTAAGTTTTAAAAAATGTGATTTAAATGAAAACAAAAATAATCAGAAAATTAAGCAATCAAATATGAGTTGAGTAAAATTAAAATTCAAATTAAATTGAAGATTTATCCACTTATCAATTAAGTTGCCATAATGAAATAAGAATGATCAATGATGAAAGTATAGGATTCATTCTATCGTCACTTTACTACTTCAGCCATTTTTTATTCAATCGGCATCAATCCTATATTTTTGAATGGATGATTACTCTCTCTCAGGACCTAATCATTTAACCCTAATTAATAATCCCTAATTGATTCTAAAATTCCAATTTTGCAATCTCTCGATTAACAAAAATAGCCTAATGTTTTCAACTAGTTCTTAAGCAATCTATCTAATAATCGGGTCCTCACGTAAGGTCTCTCTTCGTATGATTATCGATTTGATATTTATGTGACTTATTAGGTTGTTAACTCCCATTACCCAACCTACTCAGATTACTATCAATTCAATCTATCAATTTATTATCGAAGTATGAGCAACCATAAATATTATAACACCTATAACATTTTATTGAAATAAAAAACAATCAAGTTACAAAATGATTCAAAATGAAATCCTAAAATGAAATTAGAACATCATCAACATGTTCAACATTCTCAATCCCAGTTCATACATCAATATGGAAGTAAATAAAAAAAGAAAGATAGAAAGAACTTGATTGGACTAGTCTTGAACGATTGGACTGTTGTTGTTGCTCCTTTTCTCCCCTTTTGATCTTCCTTGACTCTTTCTTAATTTAGTACAATAGAGGCTGCTTATTTTAGTCTCTTTTTGTTTTTTTAATATCTTTGGGTTAATTTTAGGGCTTTCCTAAGTCATTTTGTTCCAAAAATAGCCCTAAAATGTTAAAAAGATTCAAAATTGATCACCCTTGGAAAGTGTCTGTCACGATCATAATAGGGGCTGTCATGATCATGACATTGCCAAATTTTCTTTTGTCATGATCGTGGCATAGGGTATCATAATCATGATCTGGGAAGAACCTTTTGTCATGATCGTGACACTGCTGATATCACGATCATGACCATGTCTTTTAGCCCAAGCATGCTCCAACTTCCTTCAATCTTTATTTATTTGGTTTCATTCACTAACAAATGCATCAAAAGACCTCAATAAGCTATAAATGTAGAAATTTTCAAAAGATAATTAAATGAACAAGCCATAAATACAATAAGATACAATAAAATATATTAAAAATAAAATAAAACAAAAATATAAAATATAAAAAACAATCTCTAGAATAATAACATCCAAGTGTTCCTAATATCATTATCCTTTGGTACAACACTAAAAACTTGATTGTTTTATTTTTATACCAATATAATTTTATCGTAAGTGCACGAAGTAGTTGTAGCTAGTACCGAAAAGTATAGGTTGATCTTACGAAGATAGTGATTACTAGTTGTTACCTTTCTCCTATTACCTAGCATAAGGATTGATTTTAGCTTTTAATAAAGAAAATTAAAACTTAAACTATTAAAATAAAGTAGGCAACAGTATTAAACATAGAGATGAAAGAAGTCACTTAAGAAACAATCTATATCAAGAGTTAGTGTCTAGGTTATGAATCCCTCTAAAACCCTCAATAATTAACCTTTTATTATGCAATTTTTTATTAACTATTGGACTGTGGTAATTCCTATCATATGCTAATAACTCACTTGAGACTACTAACAACTAATTTTAGAATTATCAACTAATATTATTCAAGTTAAAGGTACTAAGATTGCTTTACCGATTTATGAATTTCACTATTAAGTTTGAACCAAATCTATAGGATTTATGTCGACCTATGTCTATTTTACAATCAACTTCATTCAACTATAGTAGATCTATTCATCCATAGGTAAGATTTCTCAATCTTTATGATATGAAATCATATTATGTACTAATATTCCAGATTTACTAGAACATATATTAAAACATAATTAAATCACAATAGATCAATCAAAACAATTACGTTAGATAAAAGAATCAAGATATTTTATAGCACAAACTAGTGTTCATCTCACGTAAACACTAAATATGTTTAGTTACATATAATAGAAAATGAAATCAAGCACAAACTGAAAGAAAAAAAGAATAGAAAACAAAGAGTTCATTATTCTGAATCTCCCTTTATCTCCTATCAAATGCTTTTGCAAATTTGAGGTAGATGTTGTAATCTATTGGATCTTTTGATGATTTCTTAGTGTTTTCCACTTCTTTAGATCAATATCGTCCCTTCTAGATGTTCTCCATGTATGGAATCATCTCCAAAAGTTTACTCTCCCTTTTTGCCTCTGATCACATCTTTTTATAGTAAATTGTAGGGTTTTTGGGAGATACATAGCCTAACACATAGGCATGTACTAGATCATGTATAACCCAAAATCTCCAAAATTGCAATTTTGTATGGGCTAAGAGACTTCCATGATTATAAGCACAACCATGCATCCCTTGTTTCCTTTATATCTTTATTTTTTGTCTCGTTTTCATCTAAATTCTTCTCTTTTTAGTTTACGAAGGCAATTATAACCTATAAATACACTTGGAGAAAATTAAGTATCAAATATACAATAAAATTATAAAATATCAAGCAAAAAATACATCAAATATAAGGTATAAATATAGTGAAATTAGCATCTATCATATGTAGATCCATCTATATGTGATTCAGATTATCAAGGCTAGATAGATGACAATTTTAATAGTGATGACGAAGTTTATATCCCTTGATGGAGAGAAGGGTCTAGTAGAAAGTCAAAATCTTCATGTCAAAAAGCAAAATCAAACCCAAGCATGATAAAGATGATGACTCAAGAGTTTGGCTGAGTTTGAGGAATTTTAAGCCTAGAACAAAGAATCTCTTTGAACTACTAAAAGTAGTTGGAGAAGAACACTTGATCCAACAAAGATGATATGTGCCAATAATTTCTTCAATCCCTAAGGAGATCCCCAAACCATTACCTTGTATGATGATGAGATCGTATGAGGAAGTATTTTCTATCTTTGGAAGCCCAGAATAATAAAACTCCTAGAGCTTTTGTAAGGCCATACTCAATATCCACAGGTATTAATCCACACAATAATCATGTACCTATTTCTCCAGTAAAGAAAGTACTAAATTAATAGATATAAAATGTTATAGCATAAAACAATGTCCTCCACATAATTGATTCAAAGCTTAATGGTCTATCCTAATAGATACAAAGACTAAATTCAAAAGTTGATGTTATATATCTCTAAGTACAACAATTACATCAATAATTGCTTAATCAAATTACCCAACTTAATTTTTATTTGAGAAAATATATTAACCAGAATTTTTGTGGACTAGAGTTCTCTAAAAAGGAAAGAGAACTTCAAAAAGTTTGAGAAGAGTTCAAAAGAACTGAGCCAGATGTGGAAAAAAGCAATCTAGAGCTATATATGATCATACACCTCGACATTTCCAACTGTAAGACCTACCTATAACACTCCATCCTATCCTAATGCTATTGACTATGGAAAAGTCTTCAAAATTTATTATCTATTGATCAGAAAAAACCTTTGCAAAACCATCAGAACCTTCTAAGCCAAACCTGTTAAGAAAAGAAATTTCATTAACTTCTTTACTTATGAATACACTACCAACTTCTCCATCTAAAAGAAAGACCTTCCCTAGACGTGATAAAAGAACCCATGCCCAACCAAGAATTCATAGCTACACTTAAACCAGTTCTAGATAGCTCTGGAAGTCACATAGTACCAAATAGCTTTGACGGTCATATTGATAACTAAGACTCTGATTCTTTTATAGAAAACTCAAAAAGCTCAAAACAGCTTGCAAATCTCACTCAGATATCTCAAATGATGATGGTTCTTCCATACTTTTCTTAACCTCACACAGAACCTAGAGATTGAAGATGTTGAGTCAATGGCCGAACTAATCAAACCATAAGTACCTCCTATCTACAAACCTACTTCAAGTTTATGGTTCACTTTTGATGATGTCCTACTAACAAAATGGAGATATTGACTGCATGAATTCAGTGCCTAGATAGATCATCAAATAAAAAGGCATAATATGTCTCTTAAAGACATCATGAGAGAATTTGTTTCCAGAATGATGGGAACTTTAAAAGAATGGTTCCAAAGCTTTGGTGAATACAGTCTCATGGAAGCCTTACAATTTTCAGAAGCTAGTTCCTTGATAGGAATGATTTATAAAAAGTTCATTAGAGATTTCCAACTTATTGATTGATAAAGTAGACAAGATTACTTTGTAAAAAAGTAATGCTCTATGAATAAAAAAGATTTGCAAAAGCATTTTTAAAGAATATCTTCAAAATATTATATGCTCAGTGGCTTCAATTATTTCAATCTTTGGTATACGTTCATTGCTTCCCTTGCTAATGAGTTACAGCTTGAATTACAAGGAACTATCAAATCTCTTCATTAAGACATATATGATATCTCATTATGCCAAAAGATCCCCAAAAAAATTAAAAAAAATGAAAATCTTGCCATTCATTAAGGCTATAATGCTTATAAGAGATGACAAGGACATAAAATCTCTTTTTGAAGAACATTCTAGTGAGGATGAAAAGACATTATTCATATTACCTGACTATGAATCCATTGATGGTGAAACTTCTTCTCTTAATGAAGAAGATGATGAACCAATGTACAAGATGAAATAGTCTTGTTTCAAGCCAGAGCCCAGGAAGTCGGTAGTAACACATCCATATATCAAGCTCTAGTTGCTTATCATAAACCAATCCCAGCTATTGGTTACATAGATATGGGCTCTTACATAATTTTAATGAAACCATATGTTGTTCATACGAAAGAATGGCAACCTTATAAAGAATACTTTGCTACAACTAATGACAAATCCTTCATGATAGAACTTATCACAAAAAGAAGGATTATGATAAATTTATTCCCAAGTTGTATCGTATGGAAAAAATATCAAGAAGTAATCTTCCTCATCCTAACATACTTATTAGGATGGATGATTATTTTCAAGTAGAAAAGTTATAGATCTTAACAAAAGAGATTCGTTACAAATAAGATTTTCATGAGTACATTAAAGTTCACAACATCTTTAAGCTACAAGGTATTCCTACCAGATATGAAGATATTAGAGACTAGAATTTACAATATTGTTCGAAAAGCCATGAGCAATTCAATAATCCATATCCATTATGGCAAAACTATGACTTTTATGTCCAATTATCATTTAAAAAGAAGGAGGACATTAATCCAATAAAGGCCATTCATCTAAGAACGAATCTAGATGACTTAAAATGGTATAAGAAGAATGTGCTATAGTTTTAAAACAAGGACTGATTGAGTCGATCAAATTAGATTAGGTATGTCAAGCTTTTTATGTGGAAAAAATAATAGAAAAGAATAGTAGGAAAAAGAGGTTAGTTATTAATTACAAGCCTTTAAATCATTTTCTTTAAGATGACAAATTTCCTCTGCCCAAGATAAATACTTAGGTGTTATTTTTGAAAGAGGTTAAAATATTCTCAAAGTTTGATTTTAAAGCTGGACTTCAGCAATTAGGTATTGACCTAAAGGATTAACATAAAAGAACATTCTACATTCTTAATGCCCAGTAGCAATGGACAGTTATGCCATTTGGCTTAAAATTTGCCCCACCATTGTTTCAAAAAGTTATAAAAAGGACTTATGGTAGTATCTTATCAAGTGATTTAACTTATATTGATGATATTTTACTTTATTCTTAAATTTAAAAAGGACTTATGGTAGTATCTTATTAGGCCCGATTACGAAAATTTTTGGAACTAAAAAAGAAGTATGGGATTATGCTCTCAGTTTGCAAAGCAAAATTGATTCAGATCATATAGAATTTTTTGGCATGAAGTTTCATGATAGTTTCTATCATCGGCCCAAATATAATTGGTGGACTATTAAACTTCCTGATACAAACCTTACTATTAAATAGATACAACATTTTCCAAACATCGTGAATTGTTTTATAGATTTTATCCCTCATTTGTTAGAACATATTAGCCAACTATCAAATTTATTAAAGAAAAAGCTACCACTATGAGGTCTTGACCAAACAAAGGTATTCAAGTAATTAAAGAAGATTAGTTAGCATCTACCTCCACTAAATATTCCTAATAAGGAAAAATTAATCTTACAGATTCATGCTAGTGAAGATTTCTAGGGAGCAATCCTAACATATGAGATAGAAGGACAAAGGTTTTACTATGAAAATGCTAGAAGATAATTTAAACCCTTAGAAGGGTATTATCATGCAATCTACAAAGAGATTCTGGCAGTCAAAAAAGATATAGAAAAGTTCAATTTCCACTAACCCTTATCTCTTTATAGTAGAAATGGATAATACATGATTTCTAAAGATACTAGATCCAAACAAAAAACTTATGATAGAGAGCCAATTGCTTCGTTAGAAATATTGATTCTCTCACTATAAATTCACAGTTCACCACATCAAAGGCCACCAAAATATCCTAAATGACTTCTTCTCTTGGTCTTAAAAGCATATCAACCTCATCACTCCTTCCAAAAATATTCCTCTTATTCTTTTAATGGATGACCTACCCAGCACTGTAAAAATCAAAAAATTCTTTCCTCTCGTTGCCAGTGCACCCACTACCATTGATGAGATAACTTCTCTTGCTTGGCTAAGCCCTTTCTATTACCTCCACTTTTTTCTCAATTAAGCAAAATTACATTGTTTTCCTTCTTTGTTTAACATTCAGGAGCCTTATCTCACTATGTTTTTTATCAATGGCCTGCTTTTAGAGAATGCATTGTAGTACTTATGGTCAATATCTACTCCCTATATATATGTTATCTCTTTTCCTCCGTTACGAGTATATCAATATTTATGTGATAAAGAAAATAAAAGTTCCCTCTTTTAGACTTTCCTTGAGTAGTACCAACCACTGATAAGATGGAGGATCTGATTTTCATAGGTTACTAAGGATCTCAAGTTATGGGAGACTCCATTAAAGAAGCAATCCACCCAATGCTTCTTTATTCTTTATCGACCATTGAGCACAACACATGATGGATCTACTTACTTTAATAATTAGCAATATTTTTAGCATACTTTATTCTAACGACCTTTTATAATGAAAATGTCTTTAAAAGTTTTAAGTGTTTACTTAAAGATCTAAACCATTTTCCTAAATAGCATCACAATTATATCTACTGCTATTAGACCTTACCTAGGAGAATTCATTCCTGGAGAACCTTAAATGCCAGACTTGGACATTCTAGAAAACTCAATAAACTTAAGGTTTGACATTACGAGACCACCATCTCAAACTCAAGCCTCCTTGTTCCAAGATGTCCAAGATCCAGATGATGATATTCTTATCATCGATGAAGAGGATCTAGATAAATTTTTGAAAAAGTGACATACAGAGGAAGCAAGTGCCACTAAGTGTAACAGCCCAGACCACCCGCTTGCAGATATTGTTCGCTTTGAGCCTCGGCCTCTCGGGCCTCGCGCTCTCACGGT
>JAOQML010000002.1:14292368-14304653 GCA_027568935.1 Erythroxylum urbanii
TCCCTGATGAAAAATAACCTTTCAAAATACCCTCTATTAAAATTATAGAATTAGACGATTCACCTAGAAAACCATCTATCTTTGAGTATATTCATCCACTTAGTGAAATGCTACAAGATCCTATCGTTAATTCGGAGCTCTTGAAGAATTTCATCGAATAGACTAAAGCTAGTCATAAGCAGACAGAAGTTCAGGAAGCCTTAGCTAAAAACATTGAGAAAATTAATACTAAGGTTGATGTACTAAGTGATGCAGTTGGTGATCTTCACAAGGAATTAGCACTTCTACGTGTTTCTATAGAAGAAGACCTCAAGATGATCCGCACTGATCTTCAACAAATGTTTTCTGAAATTTTGAAGCGTCTAAAATAAACTATCTTTTTGATTAATAACAAATAGGGGGAGATAAACAGAACAGCAGAAAGGAGAATTAGAAAATTAAAAGAAATTTTTGTAAATATCATCTTTGTATATTATATCTTGCATTATTGTCTGAATACTATTTTTCTCTTCTAATATTATGATTATTTGTTATCATAAAAAAGGGGAGATTATTAAGTCAAGAAGACTTTACTTCTTTTATTGATTTTCATGAAAGTCAAATAATAATAATAGAAGTGTGTAAACTATTTTGATGAATTTGTTAAATGAGCAGATAAATATGTGGCACAAATCATCAAATCAATATGATACTTAAGTAAAAGCTGAATAAGAAAGATCAGACAAAGTAATCAAGTCTAAGACATCAGACGAAGCATACGAATCTAAGCAAGTCGATGTAATTGAAGAATGTGCTAAAACGTTAGTTAGTTAGAGTTAGTTACAGGACTCAACTAATAACAGACTTTAGAAGAATCTACAAGTAGATTTCTCAAGAAGACCGTTGGAGATTTAGGTTACAAATATTAGTCGTAATCATAGAATTCAATAAGAATTTTGCATGTACAAAAATACTTAGAGAAATTCTGTGCTCAAGTGCTTATGCTGTGAAAAATATTCTGAGAGAAAAGAAAGAAAGAAAGATAGCAAATATATCTATAATGTGAGTGTGAAAGCTCAAACAATATCTTTTTGAGAGAAAGGAAGGTTAGAGCCTAAAGAGGCTAAGGAAGCAAATAAAGAAAACTTTGTGAAAGAGACCTAAAGAGGCTCGGCAAGTGTAGAAATAATACTTGTAACGTTGAAGGAGATAGTGAAATCTCAGACAAACTCTAAGAACTGGACGTAACCCAAGGTTAAGGGTAAACCAGTATAAATCTTGGTGTCATATTCTCTAACCCTTACCTTTTTAATTTTATTGTTGTTAGAAGAATAGATACTAATTTTCGCTATTGCATTACTCATCAAATTAAGTGCATTGTTTAAACTTGTAATTGTCTGAATTTGTTAAGAAAATCAAGAAATTTTTAAAGATTCATATCCTAGACGATTTAACACAATTCAACCCCCTTCTTGTGTATGTTGCATATATACGTGATTTCTATATTAACAAGTGATTTACTTCAGCCTTGTAGTTGTTGTCCCTCCATATTTTATATGCAATTATTCCCACATCTCCATGGTAGTTAGGTAGTTCTCAAACTCCCAATAGGGTCATCGTGCATGCAAGCTAACATTGTAAAGCGTGCACTTCTATCCTTCTTTTGTCAAAAGGCATAAGCCTTTTGGTCACGATGATGTTAGGCAAATTCCTAGTCTCGGGTGGGCTTATGTTGGTGGTTAGATGGTCGAGCAACTCATTCCCATTAAGAAGGTACTGAACTTTCCTGTGTCAGATGTCATAGTTTTTACCATCAAGTTTCTCTCCCTTGGTTATCTTAATAATCAAACTCTTGGTTTCCATTTCTCTACATCATTGCACAAGTTTAATTAAGGCACATATATATTTATGTTAATCTCAACTAGTTAACCCAACTCCCACTTACATTATCAGTTCAAAATTTTCGCAAACTTGCTAGTAATCATCACTAACGACATAAGTAGTATTAAGTGCCTAATTGTATTTAGCTCAATGATTTATTTTAATTATAGGTAACACATCCACTAAATATAGCATCAACCAATAATGCATGCATTAGTAAGTCTCACTCTAAGACTCCATTGATATTTTGGTGCCTCATGTCCAAAATAAATTTATATACTTAGAATTAGTGTGAAAATTCATCCCTTTACGAAGCCTCAATATTAATGATATAAAACATTAATAATTTAAATTTAAATCCTATTCCATCATTCTAATAAAAAATGTTAAATGGGGATGTCACACCTTCTTCCTTTTATATAAGCAATTATTTTGGAAAACATATATCACACAACATAGGCACTAATTCAAAATATCAGTGCATCTTCATTTAATTTATGCCCATTGGCATTAATTAACAATTAGTCACATAAATAAATAATTAACCAATTTATTAATAACAGAAATAACAATCATTTAACAAATAAATGAAACAAATAATAAAATACAACTCACAACATATATGAAATGTAGCAAAAATTCATGAATATAATACACAATTATCAAACATGCCAAGTTAATAGCTCAAAAAGTATTTCACTTATGTAATTAAGTAAATTTTCAAATTAGGCTAACAAATAACTCAAATTTTGAAAAATTTTAATAGACAAGCCATATTTCTAGAAATTTTAGTCTTTCATAACTACGATGCCCAATTTGGGTTATCGTTTCTCATTCATTTTAACTCTATATAATATACCATTGGAAAGATAATGTGACAAGGAACATATCCATATACATATCTAATGCAAAACAATTTTATAAGAGGTGGGAAAATGGGCCTAAACTTTCGGTAAACACATGTCACAAATGAACACATTCATATTAAACCCAGATTTTCCAAAAAGTCCAGCATTTCATGGCCACGATGACCATTTCGGGCTATTGTTTCTCACTCATTTTAACTTTGATTTGATCATATAATATACCACTAGAAAGATAATGTGATAATGAACACATATATATACATATATCAAGCAAAGTAATACTATAATAGGTCAAAAAAGGGCCTAAACTTTCAAAAATACATGCTTAAACCTAGATTTTTCGAAAAATTCATCATGCAATATCTCACTCAATTCAAATCTGTTTTTTAACCAAATTTTAGGCACAAGTTTTTGACATTATAAGGAACATATCTATGCCAAAATTTCAAGCTAAAACAAAGTACACAAAAATTTGTCATTGATAGTCATGTTACACATGCATGAACAAATTTCAACATATATGACATCTTATTCTCATTTGGCACAATTTCAAGGACGAAAGCAAGCTATACTTGCTCTGATACCAATGCTGGAAGCTGTGGTGAGACCTTACCTCTTTAATATTACAAGTCTCTTTCTCTATATTCTTGCTTTAAAAGTCTTCCTTATGCTCTAATGGCTCTAATGTAGCTCGAATTTGCCCTTTCTCGATGTTGTGAGCAACTACCAGAGTTACTCACTCTAATTGACACCTCAAATCCCAAACCTTATGGATGGTAGCTCTAAGAGATAAGAACATGCTGGAGAACTCAATGTTTTTGGGAGAGTCTTAAGTATGGAAGGGAGAAGTGTCTTCATCCATACTCTCTTTTTACAACTTAAAGCAGAGAAAAAAAGGTTAAATACTCCCTCAAGTAACCAATTACGTGTTAGCTTTATCTTTCTTGTAAGACCAAGCTTACTTGTCCACTTTGGTTTACTTATGCCAATGTGAACACATTATTTTACAACAAATATATATTTTAAAAACTTAAGATTAACTATTAAAAATAAAAAATTTTACAATTGTAATCTAAAATTTGAAAAATGAAAATAAAATATTTAGACTTATATTTTAAAAAATTGTTTTAAATTGTTCTATTAATGAAAGTGACTAACTATATAGTCCATAACATACGGGAAATTAATTTAGCGAATATTAAAATAATAATTTTAAACAAGCCCCCACATGTCTTGGACTTTTTTAATTGAATAATTATGGTCTTTAATCCAAAAAGCATAGCCATGAAGATGCAGCCGGACTCAGGTATTGCTCCCTTTTTTAGTAATATCCTTGCTTCTCTCAAGGTACAATCCTCTTCTCGCTGAGCCCCTTTTTCCTCAGTTCACAGAGACAAAATGTAGGACTGGTGCCAACAGTTTATCACAAAAGAAAGGATTCACTGAGCCAGGATCACTAACTAATACTAATATAATATAAAATATAATAAATAGAAAAAACTATCTTTTCTTTAAACTTTTAACGAAATAGGTAAACAGTTTCTATAGGGCATAGGCCTCCCAAAACGTAACAGAGGCATGCAAAGGTTTCCTTAGGCTGGACAGAGATTCACCCTCGAGTGCAAAGGCAGAAGGGAGCTTGACTATAAGAACTACCTGTCGAGAAGGGATGAAAGGGCGAATGTAGCCAAGTGGATAAAGGTAATGGATTGTTAATCCATAATGCGCAAGTTGAATTCCCTTCGTTTGTCCATAAGAAAACAAAATCAAGCAACGTTAAAAAATTCACTGATTCTCGAGTCGAGGTTGTTGGATTTCGTTTTCAACGCTTGTTTTAGATATGTCAATGCTTTCCTAGGTCTAAAGCCTCCTCCATCATTTGAAAAAATGAAAATTTAGCCTCCCTAATTCTTGATTGAAGAGACGACGTTGATGGTACCCATAATCAAATCTTTTAGCTCGGTCTCTCCTCTCCTGCGAATCTCCATCACACACTTAGCACTATCCCACGATCGTCTCTTCATCACGGTCATGGCTCACGTATGCACAACACATTGCCATTGTCTCTTTCTCAGTCCTCACACATAGCACACCACCAGCCACCCACCATCCAAATGTTCTCCACTACTTCCAAGTTCCAGTCATCCACTGCCCAGTGCGTCTATAGAGTATAGAGTGCAGATTTTGAATTTAAATTTTTAGATCTAGATCCAAACTTGAATCAAATTGTATTGAACCTACCTAACTCTTAATTGCATCTTTTATTTTTTGTGTGATTTTTCTTTGAATTACAATTGCATTATAGTTTATTGTCTATGTGTGTTTTGTGATGGTTGGAATTCCCAGAAGTGTTTGTGTGAGTTGGGAAATTTGTATTTGAAAGTTAGAATTGTTTTTGTGAGTTGGTTCAATTTCAATGTAACTTAGGCATTGTCAATTTATGAAGAAAATTGATGCATTAAAAATTTGGATTTGAAATTTGGAATTGTTTATGTGAGTTAGTTCAATTTCAATATAATTTAGACATTGTGAATTTCTGAAGAAAATTAATGCATTGGAAATTTTGACTTTGAAATTTGGAATTTTTTTGTGAGAGTTGGTATATCAATGTAATTTAGGCATTGTCAATTTATGAAGAAAATTAATGCATTGGAAAATTTGGAAATGAAACTTGAAATTGTTTGTGTGAGTTAGTTCAATTTTAATGTAATTAGGCATTGTCAATTTATGAAGAAAATTAAGGCATTGAAAATTTGGGTAAGAAACTAAGAATGTTGATTAAAATTGGTGAATGAAAGATTGTTAAATTAAAGTTAGGAACTAGGATTTTAGTAATAATGTTGATTAAAATTAGTTAAGAAAACAAACTAATTTTAAGCAATGCTAATTGAATTGTATAAGTAAATGAAATATTTTAGTTTATAGTTGAATTATGAGATTACATAAAGTAAGTTGTAAACATATAGTTGTGAGTTATGGTTGAAGATGAATATGTTATAGTTGTGAGTGTATGTCTTTAGTTAATGGTTGAATAATGCAAACATATAAAATGAGTTATATTATATAAGATGTATATGTGTATTCTGTAATTGTGTATGTTGAATAATTGAATTATTGGTTTTTAACTTATTGGTAAATTGTGATGGATGAAATTAAATTATGTATGATGTAATCATACAAATGAGTTATATTATATAAGATATGTGTATTACATAATTGTGTTAATTTGGACTTTTGAGTTAAACAATACATATTTTGTAATAGTAGTTGATAATGAAATATATGTTCTTTATCTTGACATGTCTTTGTTTATTTTTACAAATAAATGGAAGGAAGTTCAAGTACTTCTGATAATTCAACCGCTTCAAGAAGATATAATGAACCAACTTAAGCTTATAACATTTGTCCTTGGTATGAAGAACTATAACATTTGCTTGTTTTGTAACAAGCATTTAAAAGGTGAAGGAATCACTAGATTAAAGAAACATTTAATTAAGGTTAAAGTAGATGTGAAACCTTGTAAAAAAGTGAGCTATGATGTGAAATGCAAATGAAGACTTTGTTTGAAGAATATCAATACTAGAATGATATAAAGGAGAGATTGAATTATGAAATTGGTACTGGAATTTTATTTGTTGGTGTTTGGGATGATAGTGGAAATGTTAAAGGTGGTAGTTTTCTTACCAACAAGAAGTGAATGTTGCATATAGACCTGATGTTAGGACAAGAAGAAGGTAGGTACTGAATTTTTTTGCATCATAAACAACTTCTAGAACTCAGCCTTCAATTCGTAGTATCTACAATCAAGAAAAGCGGCTCATAATATGATTGTGGAAATGGCTAGATGGTCCTATGAATTAGGTATAGCATTCAATGCTTCCCAATCTTATTATCATCAGTCTATAGTAGATGTTATAGCCTCTTAATAATCGGGATACAAAGCTCATTCAATTGATAACTATAGAGGTAAACTTCTGCGTAACTCTGTTTATGAAATTAAAAGTTATTTGGATGAAAGGTGAATGAATTAGGCTACTTTTGAGTGTTTAATTATGTGTGATAATTGAAAAATAGGAGATATGAGTTGATTGGTTTATTTCTATACCAATATTAATTTATCTGCAAGTGCACAATGTAGCTATAGCTAGGACAGGCAAGTATAGGTTGAATCCCACGAACACAATGAATACTAGTAATTATCGTTATCATATTATCTAGTCTACGAATTTGATTTTGTCTTTTAATAATGAAAATAAAACTTAAACAATCAAAATAAATAGTAAACAATATTGAGCAGAGAATAAAGAAATCTCGTCGAAACAATTAATATCATGAATTGATGTCTAGGTTATGAATCCCCTTAAAAGCCTTAAATAATTGACCTTTTATTATGCAATTCTTTTATTGACTATTAGACCATAGGATTTCCTATTGTATGATAATAACTCACTTAAAACTACTAACAAATAATGTTAAAATTATTAACCGATATTATTTATTTTAAAGGTATTAAGATTGTTTTACCGATTTGTGAATTATGCTATTAGGTTTGACCCTAACCTGGAAGATTTATATCGATCTATTTTTAGGCCTACCATTAACTCCTTTAAATTATTGTGGATTTATTTGTACACAAGATTTCTCTATCTTTATGTTATGAAATCATATTTTTTAATAATATTCCAGATCTATTTGAGCATATATTAAACACATAATTTTATCACAATACATCAATCAAACCAATTGCATTAGATAAAAGAATCAAAGTATGTTATAGCACAAACTAGGTTTCGTCTCACCTAGACACAAAAGATGTTTAGTTACACACGAAATCAAACATAAACAAGCATAAAACAAATAGAAAAAAACAGTTTACAATTTTAGATCTCCCTTCTTTTCTATCAAACATTCTTACAAATTAGAGGTTTGATAATGTACTTTTTTTGATCTGTCAATGATTTCTTTGAGTTTTCCAAGTCTCTGGATCAATATCACCGTTCTAAACGATCTCTGCATAGTAAACCTCCTATATAACTCAAACAGTTTGTCTTTAAGAAAGTGGGAACTCTCTATACTTAAGGTGGCTACCAATGACTCATAGGTAGTTTCCTTGTTTAGTTCCCCCACCAGTTCTTCCTTAACCACCTTTGTCCCCTCTTCTTCTTCTTCTTCTTCTTCCTCTTCCTCTTCTTCTTCTTCTTCTTCTTCTTCTTCTTAGAAAAAGGTTTCTGACTTATATTCTTCAATTACCTCCTACCTCTCCTCTGCTTCCTCTTCTTGGATGGAGACTTCCTCTTCTTCTACATCTGCTATCTCTATCATATCTTCATCCTCCTTTACAACAACAGCAGTTACCTCCTCATTTTCTTAGAATTACACTTCATCTATGAAACCAACCACCTTGTCGTATCAAGATGTTTAAGTGAAGAAACTCTTTCTTTGAATTCGCATTGGCTAGCTTTAAGTTTGGCAAGGCATTACATTACTTTATATGTATTGTTTTCTTCTTCTTCTTCCTCTTCTTCTTCTAGGAGCTTATTTTCATTCCTAAGGATGATTGTCATTCCATGTTCTTTAGAATCTGTTTCTGTAGGAATAGGTAAATTCCTTTGCATCTCATCAGCTATTATCTTTGCTAGATGATCGATCCAATTCACCATATTTTGAATACAAGCATTTATTTCCTGATGCCTCATGATTGATTCTTAAACAAAATTGGTCATCATATCTTCTAGAGTTGGCTCCTTAATTTGAGGTGCTTGGTACTGTACAAATTTAGCTGGATCATAATCATTCCATTGTATATGCTCGATTGTTCCCATATATAAGATGGTAATCAACATTTATGATTGTAGTTGCTACTCCAAAAAATGTCTCAAAATGACATGGCTATCAGTTGAGCCTTCGAAAATAAGTAGGGAAACCTCTCCCTCCTATACGGTGATGTTGCATATTGCAAAGACACGTAGCTCATATAAGAATACTGTTCATTGCCTCCTTCCATTATGAGTTGTGGTTATAACATTAAACCTTAAACCTTAAAATAAACCACAAACACATTGTTAATAAACAGAAGTTCAAAAGAAAATTAAATCAATAAGAGTAATAGCATTCAAGTGTTCCTAATATCAATGTCCTCGGAAACAGCATAAAAAACTTGATTAGTTTATTTCTATATCAATATTAGTATATCTACGAGTGCATGGCATAATTGTAGATATCACTGGCAAGTATAAGTCAAATCCCTCGAAGAAAATGAATACTAGTAATTACTATTATCCTATTATCAAGTCTACAAATTTATTTTGATTTTAATAAAGAAAATAAAACTTAAACAATCAAAATAAATATGAAACAATATTGAGCAAAGAATAAAGAAATCACTTAGAAATAATTAATATTAAATTTTAGTTTATAGGTTATGAATCCCCTTAAAACCCTTAAATAGTTGACCTTTATTATGCAATTATTTTATTGACTATTGAACTGTAGGAATTCCTATCGTATGCTAATGTAACTCACTTGAGACTACAAACAATAATTTTAGAGTTATCAACTGATATTATTCAGGTTAAATGTACTAAGATTGCTTTACCGATTTATAAATTCTACTATTAGGTCTGACTCTAATCCAAAGGATTCATATTGACCCATCTCTAGGTTTGCAACCAACTCCTTTCAATTACAGTAGATCTATTCATACACAGTAATTTTATTCTTTATACTATGAGATCAAATTATGTACTAATATTCTGGATCTATAAACACATAATTGAATCACAATAGATCAATTAAAACAATTGCATTAAATAAAAGAATCAACGCATATTATAGCACGAACTAGGATTCATCTCACCTAGACACTAAAGATGTTTAGTTACACATGATAGAAAATGAAATCAAACATAAACAGAAAGGAAAATGAATAAAAAACAAAGAGTTTATAATTTTAAATCTCTCTTCTTTTCTATCAATTGTTCTTACGAGGTAGATGTTTGATGATGTATTTTATTTGACTTGTTGATGATTTGTTCATGTTTTCCACATCTCTTGATCAATATTGCCCATTATAAACGATCTCTGCATCTTCAATCGCCTCTGTAAGTCTCTTCTCTTGCTCTGTCTTCGCTCACGTTTTTTTAGATTAAATTTTAGGATTTTTGGGAGATACATAGCCTAATACATAAGTGTTTACTAGACCATGTACACTTCAAAATCCCCATAATTTGCAATTATGCACAGCTTGAGAGATGTACACGACTATATACATTGTCGTGTATCACTTAATTACTTTAAAACTTTATTTTATAGCACTTTTTTCATTTGAATTCTTCTCTGTTTAGTCCATAAAGGCAATTATAACTTATAAATGCACTTGAAGCGAATTAAGTACCAAATATATAATAATAGAAAAAAATATCAAGCAAAAATATATCAAATATAAGGTATAAATATGGCTAAATATATGCATATATCATAAGCCTATTATTAATTTTTTGATATTTTACAAATGGCTCATTGTTTTTGAAGTCTGTTGATGCCATATTACATTATTAGGAATGCTAATTCTTTATTTGAAATAATCGATGAAGTTGTGAATAAATTAGCACCATAAAATATAGTTAATTCATTACTGAAAATGATTCTGCTTATAAAGCAACTAGAAGAAGATTACAAAGCAATTATAATTCTTTTTATTAGACTCCTTGTATTGCACATTACATTGACTTTATGCTGAAAAATATAGAAGATGCTAGGTATTTTCTTATTATTGATGAGATTGTGCTAAAAGCAAAAAAAGTAACTAAGTTTATCTATAATCGTGCATAGGTCTTGAATTTAATGTGAAGGATTTCACCTATAGTAGAAATTTGTGTCGTCCTACTATTACAAGATTTGCAACAAATTTCTTATTACTTTAATGTTTTATTATGATAAAGAAAGCGTTGAGACATATGTTTACAAGTGATAAGTAGATTGCATCCTAGCATGCTAAGTCTAATGCTAGATTGAAAGTTTCTAGGATTATACTCGAAGATACTAAAATTTGGTCCCAATGTCAAAGTGTCATCTGAGTTTGTAAGGATACTTCATTTAGTTAATAGTGATAAAAAGGCAATAATGAGTTATTTTTATGATTTCATGAAGAGGGTGAAGGAAACAATCAAGACCAATCTAAAAAATAGGTGTTCTTTGTACACACCTTATCTTGGAGTCATTAATGAGAGATGAGAAAGACAATTTTACTCTATGTTGTTTGCAGATAAGAAATTTTTGAATCCTATTGTCTATTTCAGACCAGGTTTTACAAAAAAAGCTGAAGTTAATGAAGTAAATCACACGTTAATATAGAATTCATGTACAATATACGAGATACACAAGAAGGGGGGTTGAATTATGTATTCTTTTTGTGAATACAAAAACTTTAATATATCTTGTTAAGAACTTTTTCAACTGTTAAAAGAATACCACAAAAGTTATACAAAAATAGTTACATAGTTAAATTGCAAATAACTTCTACATACTTGTCTAAAAATAAAATAAAATAAAGTGAAAGGTTAGAAGATAGACGCTGCAATTTTTATACTAGTTCACCCCAAACCATAGGCTACATCCAGTTCTCAGAGTTCGTCTGAGATTTCACTATACTTCGACAATTTTACAAGTATTCTTTCTTCCCTTTCAGAGCCTCTTCAAGTCTCTTACACAAAATATTCTTTCTTTTCTTCCATAGCCTCTTCAGGTCTCTTACGCAAAGTATTCTTTCTTCTATCTTAACCTCTCAAGGCTCTTTCTCTCACTAGAAAGATATTGTGAGCTTTTTGTTACAATAGGGTTTGCTCTCTAGTATCACACTTTTGAATACAGAATTTTTCTTTGTAAGTAAACACTTAATAGCTCAAAAGATTAAAAGATTAAGATTGTTCAATCTTCGACTACGACTAGTATATATAGCCTAAGTCTCCAACTGCTTCTTGATTCTTGATAACTGCTTCTTAATTCTTGTAGAACCCATTATTCAGTTGAGTTTTGTAACTAACTCTAACTAACTAACTGTCTGACGTACTAGCGTATCTTTATCTTTGTATCGTCTGTGTTTTCCTCTTCTTCTGTGTTTTTCTCTTCTTTTGTGTTTTCCGCTTCTTCTGTCTTTTCACTTCTTCTACATTTTCCCTTCTTCTGTGTTTTCCACTTCTTCTGTATTTTGACTTCTTCTGTGTTTTCTGCTTCTTCTATGTTTTCACTTCTTCTGTGTTTTCCGCTTCTTCTGTGTTTTCACTTCTTTTGTGTTTTCCACTTCGTCTGTGTTTTCCGCTTCTTCTGTGCTTTCCGCTTCTTCTGTGTTTTCATTTCTTCTGTGTTTTCTCCTTCTTCTGTGTTTTCCCCTTCTTCTGTGCTTTCCGCTTTTTCTGTATTTTCCACTTCTTCTGTTTTTTCACTTCTTCTGTATTTTCCGCTTCTTCTGTGTTTTCGGTTTCTCTTGTGTTTTTCTACACACTTAACACACTTATCAAAATAGTTCATTTATTTCTAATATTATTATTATTTGATTGTCACC
>JAOQML010000002.1:14325390-14340022 GCA_027568935.1 Erythroxylum urbanii
CTTCTTCTATGATGACGTCACATCTTCTGTGATGATGTCATATCGTCTTAAGTTGACCATCTGCTTCTTCTATCTTTCTGCTTCTTTCATCCTTTTGCTTCTTCTACTTTCTGCTTCTTCTATAATGACGTCACATCTTCTGTGACGATGTCATATCATCTTAAGTTGACCATCTGCTTCTTCTATCTTTCTGGCTTTGAAGGAAATACTTTGTTGATCTAGGCTGAAATGGATGAACTTGCCTTCTTGGAAATTGTAGATTATTTTTTTACCTTTCCAATGATATGTAGTATGAAATTTTTGGACATCGTAGTTAAGAGATATGAGCATTATAAGTGGTGATGTTGCATAGGAAGTATGTACATGACAGTTATGATGAATAATGAGAGTTTGGGTCTGTGATGACGTCACATCTTCTGTGATGACATCATATCGTTTTAAGTTAACCATCTACTTCTTTTATCTTTTTACTTCTTTTATCTTTTTGCTTCTTCTACTTTCTCCTTCTTCTATGATGATGTCACATCTTCTATGATGACATCATATCGTCTTAAGTTGACCATCTGCTTCTTCTATCTTTAAGCTTCTTCTATCCTTTTGCTTCTTATACTTTCTACTTTTTCTATAATGATGTCACATCTTCTGTGATGACGTCATATCATCTTAAATTGACCATCTGCTTCTTCTATCTTTCTGCTTCTTCTATCTTTTTGCTTCTTCTATCCTTTTGCTTCTTCTACTTTCTGCTTCTTCTATGATGATGTCACATTTTCTGTGATGACATCATATCGTCTTAAGTTGACCATCTGCTTCTTCTATCTTTTGCTTCTTCTATCTTTTGCTTCTTTTATCTTTTGCTTCTTCTACCTTTCTGCTTCTTCTATCTTTTGCTTCTTTTATCTTTTGCTTCTTCTATCTTTTGCTTCTTCTATCTTTTTGTTTCTTCTATATTTTGCTTCTTCTATCTTTTGCTTCTTCTATCTTTTTGCTTCCTTTATCTTTTGCTTCTTCTATCTTTTTGCTTCTTCTATGTTTTGCTTCTTCTATCTTTTACTTCTTCTATCTTTTTGCTTCTTCTATCTTCTTATGCACTATAGACGAAACATCTTCTTAAGCACTGTAGACAAAACATCTTATTAAGCACTGCAAAACATCTTCTTAAGCACTGTAGACAAAACATCTTCTTAAGCAGTGTAAACGAAACATCTTCTTATGCACTGTAGACGAAACATCTTCTTAAGCATGTAGACGAAACATCTTCTTAAGCACTGTAGACAAAACATCTTCTTATGCACTGTAGCTAGAATCATCTGGTCTAATTTTGACCCTCTATATGATAGAATCTACCTTCAAAGGCTTCATGAAAGTTGTATATCTATAAGTCCTCTTTCGAACTATCTAAGAATGACCTTATTTCGACGTCTATAGAGGAAGTTATGTCAATTATACCGAAACAGGTTCAATATGATTGAGGACAAAACCTTGTTTGATTCCTTCGGCCATAACTTTGTTCTTCGACCTTCAAATGAGATGATTCTTATTTCTAACTAAACTAGAAACATAGAGCTACAACTTTTCTGAAGGAATTGAATTTTAATTCAGTCTTTAAGACTTTCAATTTTTGGATGGAATTTAAGTGCAGTGTATTGTTTCAGTTAATAATAGTCTGAAAATGTTTGGGCCCTAACTTCCAGATTTCTGAACCAAATTGAATGATTTTGGTGTCATTAGAAACTTAAGACCAAGGGGTAACAAAATGTTCTGAAGACGTAAAATTGAAATTCCTTCTTGAGTTTTCCCACAAATATGTCCAGAAATAGGTAAAGTGAGTTCTTTTGAGGATTAGCTGGTGTGGGCACGCCACCTTTGTGGGATGCGCATCTAGATGTCACTTAGGACATCGGGCACGTGACTCGCAAAGGCAAGGTCCCAACACTTATGGTATCAGAGACTTAGGTGGTCCAAGTGTAGGACCAAGTTTAGGAGTATCCGAAGCATAAAATGGGTAGGTTGAGACATGAAGTGTACATGCATTGTTTTAAATGAACTACTTTCATTGTTTTGAATTGTTTCACATGATTTGATATTGTTTTATACGATTTGAACTGTTTTGCATACTTTGAAAAATGTTTTACATGAACTAAAGGTTTTCAATGGTTTTATGTTGAAGGAGTGATAATGCCACCTCGAAAGAGAGCTCGAAGAGCTATGACTCAATCTCACTCTTGCCAATGGAGCACGGATGAATCCTATGTCCCGCAAGATGCTGGGACACATTCTGCTCTAGATTCGGAGGCACCTAGTGTATAGCATGAAGTGCCACCGCCTCCACCTCCTATGCCTCAAGCAAATCCTCTTGATCCATGGTTCTTTCAAGCCTTTGCCCAGGCTTTCACTTATTCCATGGGCCAAGGTCACAAGTGCCAGTTCCAGCTTCAGTGGAGAGGAGCGGGCAGTATGATAAGCTCCACAAGTATAGGGCTATAGACTTTAACATTACTACAAATCCAGAGGAGGCTGAAGCATGGTTGAAGAGAACTGAGAGAGTCTTGCTTCAAATGAAGTGCTATGATGAAGAGAAGCTGGATTATATAATTAGCTTGCTGCAAGGGGATGCACTTCATTAGTGGGAATCAGTGCCCCACAGTCAGGTTATGCCTCCGGTGTTGTCATGGAGAGATTTTGTGGGGGTGTTTAGGAAGAAGTACCTTTCCAGGGTTTATGTACAAGAGAAAGCCAGGGAGTTTCTGAATCTCACACAGAAGGAGATGAGTGTGAGTGAGTATGAACTGAAGTTCACTCAACTTTCCCGATTTGCAGCCAATATTGTGGAGAATGAGGAAGACAAGTGCCGCAAGTTTGAGGGAGGCCTTTATCTAGGGATCAAGGAGAAAGTCTTGATCCATAATTTTTGTGACTATCAACAGTTGGTAGATGCTACCCTTCAGGCTGAGAAGCTGAAGAATATCAAGTACGAGGTGAGTACGAAGAGGAATAATCGAGAGCAGTCTTCCAGGAAGGGGGTAAGTACTCTAATACCTGAAAGGAGTGTGAAGGGCTTTTGCATATAGACTGAGACGGGGAGTAGTGCCTCTACTAAGAGTAAGCAAGTAAGGGCAGTGTCGGTGCAAGCCTCAACAGCAGGAGGCAACAGCAGGGTAGAGAGGAGCAGGAACATGAACCCCCAATATGAGCATTGTGGGAAGTTGCACAGGGTAGAGCACTTCAAGTTACTGGGAGCATGCTTTTGATGTGGAGAGAAGGGACATATGATCAAGGACTGTCCCCAAGTAACAAGGCAGGAGGGGTTGCGATCACAAGCCTTAAGGAGAGTTGAAACAGTGGGAACCCGGCTAGCCACTGAAGTGGTCAATTCTGGAGCTACAAAGAATGCTATTCCTCCAGGAAGGCCAAGGGGACAGGCACCAGCAAGAGTGTTTGCCATGACGAGAGAGGAAACAGCAGCCGCACCAGAGGTTATCATAGGTATGGTCCAGCTATTTGATTCAGCAGTTTATTTACTAATTGATTCTAGTTCCACGCATTCTTTTGTTTCTACAAGTACGATTCTATATGGTGTGAATTCAGTGCCTTTGAATAGTCCTTTGTATGTTAGTACACCTCTGGGGAGGAATGTAGTAGTCAGTCAAGTATATAAAAGCTATGAGCTCTTTATTGAGGGTGCTAGAATGGTAGTGGATTTACTACCTCTAGACCTAAAAGGCTTAGATGTTATACTTGGAATGGATGTTATAGAAAAATATCACACATAGTTAGATTGTGGCCTTAAGGAGGTGGAATTTGATTTGGGTAATGGTGAGAGGGTGTTTTTTAGAGGGGACAAGAGAGCGCCATCACCAAGAATTATCTCTGCTTTACTAGCTGACAGGATGATGAAGAAGGGTTGTGAAGCCTTCTTGGCGTACGTTCTGGACTCTGATGTGGAGGAAGGGAGGTTAGAGGATTTTTCGGTTTTGAGGGAATTTTTTGATGTGTTCCTAGAGGACTTACCTTATTTGCCACCGATAAGGGAAATCGAGTTTGCCATCGACTTGATTCCTGAAACCATACCCATTTCTATACCACCGTATAGGATGGCTCCAGCTGAGCTGAAGGAGCTTAAGGAACAGTTGGAGGAACTATTACAGAAAGGGTATATAAGGCCGAGTTCGTCACCTTGGGGAGCGCCTGTTCTATTTGTCAAGAAGAATGATGGAACATGGCGGATGTGTGTTAATTACCAGAGACTCAATAAGGTGACCATTAAAAACAAGTATTCTCTGTCACGAATAGATAATCTATTTGACCAGCTGCAGGGAGGTCTTTTCCAAGATTGATCTCAGATCAGGCTATCATCAGCTCAGAAATTAGAGAATCTGATGTAAATAAGATAGCCTTTAGGACACATTATAGGCATTACGAGTTCCTAGGTATGCCTTTTGGTTTAACTAATGCTTTAGCTGCATTCATGGATCTTATGAATAGGGTCTTCAAGGAGTATCTGGATTAGTTTGTCATAGTGTTTATAGATGACATTCTGGTGTACTCTAAGGGTGAAGGAGAACATGAGGAACATCTCAGGATAGTACTGCAGACACTGAGGGAGAGGGAACTTTATGTCAAATTCAGGAAATGTGAATTTTGGCTCTATAAAGTGGTGTTCCTTGGATATGTAATTTCTAAGAAGGGGGTACATGTTGATCCAAAGAAAATTGAAGCAGTGGTGAAGTGGCATGCACCCAAGATAGTGACGGAAGTGAGGAGTTTTCTAAGTCTGGCAGGTTACTATAGGAGGTTTATGGAAGGATTCTTTATGATTGCTGCTCCACTAACTAAGTTATTGAGGAAGAATCAGAAGTTTATCTAGAGTGATGAGTGTCAGAAGAGCTTAGAGGAGCTTAAGTACAAATTGACAAGTGCTCCAATTCTGACTTTGCCTATGGAAGATGAGGGCTATACAGTGTATAGTGATGCTTCAAGAAAGGGTTTGGGTTGTGTATTGATGCAAGGAGACAAGGTAATAGCATATGCCTTGCGGCAGCTAAAGCCTTATGAGTTAAATTATCCAACCTATGATTTGGAATTGGCAGCAGTAATTTTTGCCTTAAAGATTTGGAGACATTATCTGTATGAGATTCAGACGAGGATCTTTACTGACCATAAAAGTCTCAAGTACTTACTGAGTCAGAAAGAGCTGAATTTGAGATGAAGAAGGTGGATTGAGTTACTTAAGGATTATGATTTGTTGATTGAGAACCATCCAGGCAAGGCAAATGTCGTGGCGGATGCCTTGAGTAGGAAATCATCCATAGCCCATGTTCAGACTGTTTATCTGCCGTTATTGGAAGAGATGGCTAAGCTTAGGATAAGTTTGAAGCAGGAGGAACTTGATTGTATTGTTGCTACCTTCAGAGTGAGACCGATACTCAGAGAGAAGGTTAGGGAGTTATAAGCACAAGATGCAGAATTGGGGAAGCTCTGAGAAGAAATTCAGAATGACAAGAAGACTGAAGTGGTAGTAAGTGATGATGGACTCATGACTGTAAGGAATAGGCTTTGTATACCAAACGTCAAGGAGGTGAAGGATGAGAGACTGGATGAGGCACACAATGTGCCTTATGCCATGTACCCAGGTAGCACCAGGATGTACAGAGATTTGAAATAGCATTTCTAGTGGAAAGACATGAAGAAGGATGTAGGAGAATATGCAAGTAAGTGTCTAGTTTATCAACAAGTCAAAGCTGAACACCAGGCACCTTCAGGCAAGTTAAGGCCATTGCTTATTCCTGAATGGAAGTGGCAAAGGGTGACTATGGATTTTCTGGTGGGTTTGCCCAAGACCAGTAGGAAGCATGATGCCATATGGGTTATTGTGAATTGTTTGACGAAGTCAACCCATTTTCTTGCAATTAAATAGACTAATTCTTTGCATGTGCTTGCAAAGAAGTATATTGATGAGATAGTGAGATTACATGGAATTCCTAACTCTATAGTTTCTGATAGAGATCCTCGATTTACTTCAAGATTCTGGGGAAGTTTACAAGAGGCTCTGGGAACCAAGTTGAGTTTTAGTATTGGTTTTCACCCTCAGATAGATGGTCAATTTGAGAGGACCATTCAGACCCTTGAGGGAATGCTTAGGGCATGTGCGATGGATTTTAAAGGAGCTTGGGATGAGCATTTGCCATTGGTCGAATTTGCTTACAATAATTCTTACCATTCAACCATTCAGATGGCTCCTTATGAAGCACTGTATGGGAGGAGATGTAGAACTCCTATATGCTGGGATGAAGAAGGAGAAAGGAAGTTAATAGGACCAGAATTGGTTCAGATGACAGTTGACAAGCTCAAGTTAGTTAAGCAAAGGCTTAAAGCGGCTTAGGATAGAATGAAAAGCTATATTGATGCACACCAAAAGGAAATGGAGTATAAAGTCAGTGAGAAGGTTTTCCTTAAGACATCTCCTTAGAAAGGAGTCATGAGATTTGGCAAGAAGGGAAAATTAAGCCCAAGGTATATAGGACCTTATGAAATTCTTGAGAGAATTGGACCATTAGCCTATAGGTTGGCATTGCCACCAGAATTATCCCAGATTCATGATGTCTTTCATGTTTCCATGTTGAGGAGATATAGATCAGATCCCTCTCACATCATTCAGACCACTGAGGTTCAGTTAAGAGATGATCTGAATTATGTGGAGGTTCCAGTGGAGATCTTGGATCCTAAGGAGAAGGTCCTTAGGAACAAGACAGTTCAACTAGTAAAAGTCCTATGGAGAAACCATTCTGTAGAAGAGGCCACATGGGAGCCCTTGGAAGCCATGAAGGAGAAGTACCCACATCTCTTTAATGACTCAGGTAAGAATTTCGAGGATGAAATTCCTTTAAGAGGGGGAGAAATATTGGCCCCCGAAATTTTTTTGTTAAATTAAGCATACTAGTTTATAGAATAAGCATAGAATTTGAATTTTCACCTTAGAATGATTTTGGGGTCATGATAGAATTATTTTTGGAAGTTTAATTATTTATTACAATGTTAGTATGATTTTATTTCACTAGTTAGTGAAATTAATGCATTAAGAATGAATTGAGAGCATTTTTGGCATGTCACTTAAGGTTAAAAGAACCTAAACTTATAAGGAAGGGTAAGGTGGACTCATTAAGGGTAGAATGGGAAGAGGAAAATGTTGTCTTGTAAATTAGAAGACCAAAAACGTGAATGAAGGAAGGAAGGAGAGACAAATCGTAAAAGAGTGAAAGAAAGAAGAGAGGTTTTGGTGAAGTTGAGAAAGAATAGAGTTTGGGACTAGGTTACATCTTTTATTAGTCTTAAAGAGAGAGTTTGAGGTTGTTCAAGAAGGGAAAAAGAAAGAGGAAGGGAAGAGCTTTCTTTAGTGCCAAAAATCACATTATTTGGTGAAGATTCAAGGAAAGCAAGGGGAGAGGCCAGAGGAGCAAGAAGAGAGGCATCTTTGAGCAAGGATTACGTAAGGATTTCAAGGTGGGTTACACTTTTATAATTAAGTAATAAGCCCCTAATGTTTCTTTAAAACCAAGAAAGTTTTCAAATATTTTCAAATGTGTTACAAATGCATCATTAAGGATATTTGAATGCTTTGATAATGTGCCACATGTTTGCATATGAATGGTGTCATTGGGTTATGAAATCAAGTTTCAGAAAAATGCCATTGAGGCCATATATTTACAAGTTGTGAAATGCATGACTATGTGGGTTTGTGGTGGTCCACTAAGTTAAGTCAAGTGCACTTTGACAAAAGGCTTCTCCCACCTGCCTGCTAGAGGCATGGAGCTCCTTCATGAACTCCCATAAGTTCACGGCTACATAAGACCATTAAGTGGAATTGCAATAGTACGTTCTGCTCACGGCTACACAGGACCCTTAGGGGAAATATGTAGTACGTTCTATTTTAGATCCACCCAAACCATTTTGATGTGCTTATATGTTAACAAGTTTATTGAATTCATGATTTGAATTGCTTATAAAGTGTTTGATGATTTGAGAAATATGTGTTTATGATTCAATGTAAACTATTTCAACGGTTTTTCTTGTTACTGGTTATAAACTTGTTACCCACGAGCTTTTTAGCTCACCCCCATTTTTGCCCCATCTTTAGGTGAAGAAAATGAGATCGAGTGAAAGAGAATCGAGGCATCACTCCAAACTTTTGTAGCTATTGTGTTTAAGCTAGATTTGTGACCACAAGGTTTTAATTGCATTTTGAGCAAATTACTGTTCATGTATCTTTTTGTATTTTCGGCATTTTGAGATAATGATGTATTGTGGCTGAAAATGCCCACTAAATCTTTGTAAAAACGCTTATATTTTGATGTTAATGAAGTATGTTTGTGTTTTGCCGATGGCATGTCAAATGTGTTCATTTTTTTTCAAGTTATTCATAAGGGTGAGAATTTGTGTTCTGGTTTCTAGGGAAATATTGTATTGATCTAGGCTGAATTGGATGAAGTTACCTACTTGAAAATTGTAGATTATTTTTCTAGCTTTCCAATGATATATAATATGAAATTCTTGGACATTGGAGCTGAGAGATATGAGCATTATAAGTGGTGATGTTACATAGGAAGTATGTACATAACAGTTATGATGAATAATGAGAGTTTGGGTCTGTGATGGTGTTACATTTTCTGTGATGACATAATATCGTTTTAAGTTGACCATCTACTTCTTCTATCTTTTTGCTTCTTCTACTTTCTGTTTCTTCTGTGATGACGTCACATCTTCTGTGATGACGTCACATCTTCTGTGATGACGTCATATTGTCTTAAGTTGACCATCTGCTTCTTCTATCTTTCTGCTTCTTCTATCCTTTTGCTTCTTCTACTTTCTGCTTCTTCTATGATGACATCACATCTTCTGTGTTTATGTCATATCGTCTTAAGTTGACCATTTGCTTCTTCTATCTTTTTGCTTATTCTACTTTCTGCTTCTTCTATGATGACGTCACATCTTTTGTGATGACGTCATATCGTCTTAAGTTGACTATCTGCTTCTTCTATCTTTTTGCTTCTTCTACTTTTTGCTTTTTCTATGATGACGTTACATCTTTTGTGATGACGTCATATCGTCTTAAATTGACTATCTGCTTCTTCTATCTTTTGCTTCTTCTATCTTTTTGCTTCTTCTATCTTTCACATCTTCTATCTTTTGCTTCTTCTATCTTTTTGCTTCTTCTATCTTTTTGCTTCTTCTATCTTTTGCTTCTTCTATCTTTTGCTTCTTCTACCTTTTGGCTTCTTCTATCTTTGGCTTCTTCTATCTTTTTGCTTCTTCTATCTTTTGCTTCTTCTATCTTTTGCTTCTTCTATCTTTTTGCTTCTTCTATCTTTTGCTTCTGCTATCTTTTGCTTCTTCTATCTTTTTGCTTATTCTATCTTTTTGCTTCTTCTATCTTTTGCTTCTTCCATCTTTTACTTCTTCTATCTTTTTACTTCTTCTATCTTTTTGCTTCTTCTATCTTTTTGCTTCTTCTATCTTCTTATTCACTGTAGACAAAGCATCTTCTTATGCACTGTAGACAAAACATCTTCTTTTGCACTATAGATAGAATTGTCTAGTCCAATTTTGACCCTTTAGATGACAGAATTTACCTTCAAGGTCTTCATGAAAGTTGTATATCTATAAGTCCTCTTTCAAACCATTTAAGAATGACCTTAATTCGAAATCTCTATAAGTCCTCTTTTGTCTTCTTCTATCTTTGGCTTCTTCTATCTTTTTGCTTCTTCTATCTTTTGCTTCTTCTATCTTTTTGCATCTTCTATCATTTTGCATCTTCTATCTTTTTGCTTCTTTTATCTTTTTGCTTCTTCTATCTTTTTGTTTCTTCTATCTTTTGCTTCTTCTATTTTTTTGCTTCTTCTATCTTTGGCTTCTTCTATCTTTTTGCTTCTTCTATCTTTGTTTCTTTTATCTTTTTGCTTCTTCTATCTTTTGCTTCTTCTATCTTTTTGCTTCTTCTATCTTCTTATGCACTGTAGACAAAACATCTTCTTATGCACTGTAGACAAAACATCTTCTTATGCACTATAAATAGAATCGTCTGGTCCAATTTTGACCCTCTAGATGACAGAATTTACCTTCAAAGTCTGCATAAAAGTTTTATATCTATAAGTTCTCTTTCAAACCATCTAAGAATGACCTTAATTCGACATCTTTAGAGGAAGTTATGTCAATTATGATTAAGGACAAAACCTTGTTTGATTCCTTCGGCCATAACTTTGTTGTCTGACCTTCAAATGAGATGATTCTTCTTTCTAATTAAACTAGAAAGATAGAGCTACAACTTATCTAAAGGAATTGAATTTTAATTTAGTCCTTAAGACTTTCAATTTCTTAATGGAATTTAGGTGCAGTGTACTGTTTTAGTTAATAACAATCTGAAAATGTTTGGGCCCTAAATTTCAGATTTCTGAACCAAATTGAATGATTTTGGTGTCATTAGAAACTTAAGACCAAGGGGGAGCAAAATGTTCTGAAGAGGTCAAATTGGAATTCCACCTTGAGTTTTCCCACAAATATGTTCGGAAATAAGTTAAGTGAGTTCTTTTTTAGGATTGGCTGGTGTGGGCGCGCCACCTTTGTGGGATAGGGGTCCAGATGTCACTTAGGATGTTGGACACATGAATCGCAAGGGTAGGGTCCCAACACTTATGGTATCAGAGCCTTAGGTTGAGGTCTAGGTGTAGGACCAAGTTTAGGAGTATCCGAAGCACGAAATGGGTAAGTTGAGACATGATGTGTACATGCATTGTTTTAACTGAACTACTTGCAATGTTTTGAATTGTTTCACATGATTTGATATTGTTTTATACGATTTGAACTGTTTTGCATACTTTGAAAATTGTTTTACATGAACTAAAGGTTTTCAATTGTTTTATATTGAAGGAGTGATAATTCCAACTCGGAAGAGAACTCGAGGAGCTATAACTCGATCTCACTCTCGCCAAGGGAGCACGGATGAATCCTATGTCTAGCAAGATGCTGGGACACACTCTGCTCCTGATTCGGAGGCACCTAGTGTGCAGCAAGAAGTGCCATCACCTCCACCTCCTATGCCTCAAGCAAACCCTGTTGATCCACGATTCTTTCAAGCCTTTGCCCAGGATTTCACTTATGCCATGGGCCAAGGGTCACAAGTGTCGGTTCCAGCTCCAGTGGAGAGGAGCAGACAGTATGATAAGCTCCGCAAGTATGAGGCTATAGACTTTAATGATACTACAAATCCAGAGGAGGCTGAAGCATGGTTGAAGAGAACTGAGAGAGTCTTGCTTCAGATGAAGTGCTCTGATGAAGAGAAGTTAGATTATGCAGTTAGCTTGCTGCAAGGGGACACACTTCATTGGTGGGAATCAGTGCCCCACAGTCAGGTTATGCCTCCAGTGTTCTCATGGAGAGATTTTGTGGAAGTGTTCAGGCAGAAGTACCTTTCCAGGGTTTGCGTACAAGAGAAGGCCAGGGAGTTTCTGAATCTCACACAGATGGAGATGAGTGTGAGTGAGTATGAACTGAAGTTCACTCAGCTTTTCTGATATGCGGCCAACATTGTGGTGAATGAGGAAGACAAGTGCCGTAAGTTTGAGGGAGGTCTTCATCTGGGGATCAAGGAGAAAGTCTTGATCTATAATTTATGTGACTACCAACAGTTGGTAGATGCTGCACTTCAGGCTGAGAAGCTGGAGAATATCAAGTATGAGGTGAGTAGGAAGAGGAAGAATCGAGAGCAGTCTTCCAGGAAGGGGGTAAGTGCTCCAATACCTAAAAGGGGTGTGAAGAGCTTCCGCACATCGACTGAGATGGGGAGTAGTGCCTTTGCAATAGCAGGGTAGAGAGGAGCAGGAACATGAACCCCCAATGTGAGCATGTGGGAAGTAACATAGGGGAGAGTACTTTAAGTTACTGGGAGCATGCTTTCGATGTGGAGAGAAGGGATATATGATCAGGGAATGTCCCTAAGTAACAAGGCAGGAGGGGTCACGGTTACAAGCTCCAAGGAGAGTTGAAACAGTGGGAACCTGGCTAGCCACTGAAGTGGTCAATTTTGGAGCTGCAAAGAAGGCTATTCCTCTAGGAAGGCCGAGGGGTCAGGCACAAGTAAGAGTGTTTGCCATGACAAGGGAGGAAGCAGTAGCCGCACCAGAGGTTATCATGGATATGGCCCAGTTATTTGATTCAGCAGTTTATTTACTAATTGATTCTGTTTCCACGCATTCTTTTGTTTCTATAAGTATGAGTCTGCATGGTGTGAATTCAGTGCCTTTGAATAGTCCATTGCTTGTTAGTACACCTCTAGGGAGGAATGTAGTAATCAGTCAAGTATATAAAAGATGTGAGCTCTTCATTGATGGTGCTAGACTGGTAGTAGATTTACTACCTCTAGACCTAAAAGGCTTAGATGTTATACTTGGAATGGATGTTATGGAAAAATATCATGCAAAGTTAGATTGTGGCCTTAAGGAGGTGGAATTTGATTTGAGTAATGGTGAGAGGGTATTTTTCAGAGGGGACAAGAAAGCACCATCACCAAGAATTATTTCTACTTTACTAGCTGACAGGATGATGAAGAAGGGCTGTGAAGGAAGGGAGGTTAGAGGATTTTTCAGTTGTAAGAGAATTTCCTGATGTGTTCCCAGAGGACTTAACTGGTTTACCATCAGTAAGGGAATTCGAGTTTGCCATCGACTTGATTCCCGAAACCACACCCATTTCCATACCACCGTATAGGATGGCTCCAGCTGAGCTCAAAGAGCTTAAGGAACAGTTGGAGGAACTGTTAGAGAAGGGGTATATAAGGCCAAGTTTGTCACCTTGGGGAGCTCCTGTTCTATTTGTTAAGAAGAAGGATGGAACATGGCAGATGTGTATTGATTACCAGAGACTCAACAAGGTGACCATTGAAAACAAGTATCCTCTGCCACGAATAGATGATTTATTTGACCAGTTGCAGGGAGCAAGGGTCTTTTCTAAGATTGATCTCAAATTGAGCTATCATCAGCTCAGAATTAGAGAATTTGATGTAAATAAGATAGTCTTCAGGACACGTTATGGGCATTACGAGTTCCTAGTTATGCCTTTTGGTTTAACCAATGCCCCAGCTACATTCATGGATCTTATGAATAGGGTCTTCAAGGAGTATCTGGATTAATTTGTCATAGTGTTTATTGATGACATTCTGGTATACTCCAAGAGTGAAGGGGAACATGAGGAATATCTCAGGATGGTACTACAGACTCTGAGGGAGAGGGAACTTTATGCCAAATTCAGCAAATGTGAATTTTGGCTCCATGAGGTGGTATTCCTTGGACATGTAATTTCTGAGAAGGGGGTACATGTTGATCCAATGAAAATTGAAGCAGTGGTGAAGTGGCATGCACCCAAGACAGTGACAGAAGTGAGGAGTTTTTTTGGATCTGGAAGGTAACTATAGAAGGTTTGTGGAAGTATTCTCTATGATTGTTGCTCCACTAACTAGGTTATTGAGGAAGAATCAGAAGTTTATCTGGAGTGATGAGTGTCAGAAGAGCTTTGAGGAGCTTAAGCATAGATTGATAAGTGCTCCAATTCTGACTTTGCCTATGGGAGATGAGGGTTATACAGTGTATAGTGATGCTTCAAGAAAGGGTTTGGGTTGTGTATTGATGCAAGGAGATAAGGTAATAGCATATGCCTCGCGACATCTAAAGCCTTATGAGTTAAATTATTCGACCTATGTTTTGGAATTGGCAGCAGTGGTTTTTCCCTTAAAGATTTGGAGACATTATCTGTATGGGGATCAGACGAGGATCTTTACTGATCATAAAAGTCTTAAGTACTTATTGAGTCAGAAAGAGTTAAATTTGAGATAGAGAAGGTGGATTAAGTTGCTTAAGGATTATGATTTGTTGATTCAGTACCATCCAGGTAAGGCAAATATCGTGGTGGATGCCTTGAGTAGGAAATCATCAATAGCCTATGTTCAGACAGTTTATCTGCCATTATTGGAAGAGATGGCTAAGCTTAGGATAAGTTTGAAACAAGAGGAACCTGATTGTATTTTTGCTACCTTTAGAGTGAGATCGATACTCAGAGAGAAGGTTAGGGAGTTACAAGCACAAGATGCAGAATTGGGGAAACTCCGAGAAGAAATTTAGAATGGAAAGAAGTCTAAAGTGGTAGCGAGGGACGATGGATTCATGATAATAGGGAATAGGCTTTGTATACCAAATGTTAAGGGGGTGAAGGATGAGATACTAGATGAGGCACACAATACACCTTATGCCATACACCCAGGTAGCACCAGGATGTACAGAGATTTAAAAGAGCATTTCTGGTAGAAAGGAATGAAGAAGGATATAGCAGAATATGCAAGTAAGTATCCAGTGTGTCAGCAAGTTAAGGCTGAACACTAGGCACCTTCAGGCAAGTTAAGGCCATTGCCCATTCTTGAGTGGAAGTGGCAAAGGGTGACTATGGATTTTCTGATGGCTTTGCCCAAGACCAGTAGGAAGCATGATGCCATATGGGTTATTGTGGATCGTTTAACAAAGTCAGCTCATTTTTTGGCAATTAAACAGACTGATTCTTTGCATGTGCTAGCAAAGAAGTATATTGATGAGATAGT
>JAOQML010000002.1:14346817-14358036 GCA_027568935.1 Erythroxylum urbanii
GAATTTAGGCTTACACCTCCTTTGTACAAGATTATTCTAAGTCCATCATTCAATCATATATCTATCACATACATGCTCTGCATTCCTTTTTCTTACGTTATAAGATCACAAAATATCCAATTTATCGTTCACTTTTACTTAATACACATCATTCATCATCTTTGAATCACATTAACCTTCATAGGTTCACTTTCAGTCTCATAACATCTCAAAATTCCAGATTTGAACACCTAATGTATAACAATCATTCTTACATTGTATCCTCAATCATCATCTTAAACATATCACTCATTTAATCTCTTATTTCCTCATCAAACTAAGTACATTTCAAGCTCCATTCAAGCCTAAATGCATCATAGGAAAGCATTGATAAGTTAATAATTCATAGATATGATTTTGGGATAAGAGGCATAAATATTTTTTGTGGATATCAAATTAAAGTTATTCAAGTATGTTTTTGAAGAGGACTCTGAGTTCTACAACTTTCATAAAGACTCCAAAGAGAGATTTTTCTGTCTAAAGGGTCAAAGTTGCACATTTATATAGATGTATAGTGTGTGTCTGCCCATCGGACATGTGTCCCTCTAAACAGACATGAACGGAGCTAGGAAGCTAGAAAACCTGAGAATGTCTACCTATTGGGCATGAAGTCTGCCTAACAAACATGTAAGAAACATATCCCACTTAACATCCATTCCCACGATTTCCATATGTATACTAACATCAATTTACACCAAATTCTCCAGTATTTATATTCATTTATGCAACTTTGTTAGCTAGTTTAACTACCATATTAGTTGCATTAAAATCCACAAAACTCTATTCATTTTATTCATCAATCATATATATAACAAGACATATCACCATGATTTTTTGGTTTACTAAATCCTTACTCCTTCCCCTTCCAAAAGTATTATTAAATACTTCTTTTAAACCTAAGTTTTTCCTCTTTATTTCCTCTTCATTCTTACCTCCATTTTAGATCAATATCAATCACAACAAATCATACTTTATGATTCATTATAGACACCAAAACAAAACATTTATACATATACACTCATCATCAATTTTCTTCACATATGTTTTACTCCATTATCACCTTCATTCCATTTCTAAACTATCACCTTAATTCATCTCATTTCAAGACACCATAGTACTCTTTTTCATTAGCTTCAAACTCATTTTAACACATCTCTATAACGCCCAAAGCAATCCACGTTAATACAAAGAAAAACAAAGCTTAAAAAAATCAATTCATCTATTCAATTTTCTACACTTTTTCTACACCATTATAGGGATCATTCTATCTCAAATCATCACTACACCATCTATGAATCATTAATGGTGGACCCCGAATTTTTCTTAGAATTTATTTTATTTAAATTAGCAAGCATGAATATAAATTAGAATTCTTGAATTAGCAATTTTTTGGAGTTTAATTAGATATATAATTAATTACGTGTGGTTGCATGGATTAAAAGGAAGAGTTAGAATTAAGTTAAGGGGTTAGAAAGCATTAGATTAAATATGGAAGGATAAGCTTGGAAAGACAAAAGTTTGTCTTAAACTAATAAGAAAAGAAGATAAGAGAGTCGTGTATAGTAAGAAAAAAAATAGAGAAAGTCGTAGAAGAAACTAAAAGAAGAGAAGGAGAAACCGAAGCATAGAAAAAGGAGGAAGAAGAAGAAAGAAAACAGGTTCAGCTAAAATTTTTTAAGGTATTCCTTATCTTTTCTTCTTGCTTTAGTAGAAGAAGAAACTTGTGAAAGTAGGTTTTATGTTGAAAATGAAGAGAGAAAGAAGAGAATCAAGAAATTCATTTTCTTAGATCTTTATGGATTTCTAACTATATCTTAGTTCTTTTAGCCTAGATAAAGCTTATTTTTGGATAGTAGAGCATTAGGGAAGTTCTATTCGTATATATTGTTTGAATGAAAAATATGTTTGTTTGAAGGGAATCAAGAATATCGAAGGCGAAAGCAAAAGGAAGAACAAACTTAAGTTTGAAGTTACAAGTAAATAGGTGGGTAATATGTTTATAGTCGTTATGTTGATGAGCTGAATTATTTGCTTGTATGTGTACTTAAATGCTTGCCTTTTTATCATTGTGAATGTGGGAAAAATAATTTATGATTGAAATCATGTTTGCTTTGAAAGACTCTTCTGCTTTTGTTATTAATGAGAAGAAGAAAAACACTAATTTCATGAAAATATGATTATGATATGAAATAAGTAAGCATCGAAAATTTGCTTATGTGGGGAAGAGGGATACCATTTCATTCGTCACATACACATTGACCTATAGCCTTCTCCCGACTACCCATTTCTGGCATATGAGCTTTGAAAAATCGACTCATTTCGTCATGGTGTAAACTTCGGTTTCGCCATTTCGTTCCATGGGATTCTATCAAGCCATTATATGTGTGCATTTTGCTTTAATTCGTTAAACACGTTATATGAATGAATGCTATGTTTTGATGATGGAAAAATACATGATTTCATTTGAGTAATAATATGTTATATGCAAGCTCGTACTGTGAATAATCTAATTGTTATATTTATATGTGATATAAATTTATGTATATGTTTAGTCGTGTGTGTGGTTTGTCGCTAATGGCTATAACCATATTAGCCACTAAGCTTCACAACTTACCCCACTATTTTCCACTCTTCAGCTGAAAAATCAGCAAATTATTAAACCTTACAAAAACTTCGGCAAATCTTCAAGAAATATTTCATTTGTAACTAAGTTAGTTTGGATCATTTTTGGTAGCTTTATAAGCATGAGCATCCATGTTGTATTTTTGTATTATGATACTGATGTGGCTTTTGTTTGCAATTAGAGCAATGTAAATACTTTGTTTTATTTGAGAAATGAATGAAAGTAAGAGTTAGTAGAAATATTCATCTGTTCTCAAATTTCTCTTCTGTTAAATTGCTATAGTTTTTTTGTTGAGAATGAAATTGATAGATGTTGAAGAATTTGAATAGATTTTTCTAAACCAATTGTTTTTAGTAGGAGTCTTATATGTATGAATTATGTTCGTTGGATTCCAGTCTTTTGTTATTGTGAGAATGTATATTGACAGATGAGAGGAAAGAAAAAAAAAGTGGGGATAAAAATGCATTTTGAATCTTTAATGAATAAACTGTAATGATCTATGTATAATTAGACAAAATTATCTTCATGAAAGTTGTAGCTCTTTCTCTTAACTTTCTAACGACATAAAGTTTATAATTTTTGGACTTCGAGATTGAAAGTTATGATGATTAAAGTAGGAGTGTGTAGTCAGGGTTGTATGATCGTGCACATGCACGATCGTGACAACCCCAATTTTTCATGAATGTCATGATCGTGGACATGCACGATCGTGACAAACCCCCACTATTCATAAAATGTCACGATCGTGACTTTCGTTAGCTCTACTGTGCACTTCTTTTGCTCCTTTTATTTTATTTGTTTGTGTATTTATTTTTACTCCTACCATGAGTTCTTTTTATCTTTGTTGTAGTTCCATTTCATTTTATTTCAAATACGTTCGTGACAACCCCAATTTTTCATGAATGTCGCGATCGTGCACATGTATGATCGTGACAAACCCCCACTATTCATAAAATGTCAAGATCGTGACTTCCGTTAGCTCTGCCATGCACTTCTTTTGCTCCTTTTATTTTATTTATTTGTGTATTTATTTTTACTCCCACCATGAGTTCTTTTAATCTTTATTGTAGTTTCATTTCAACTTATTTCAAAAGTTCTCCCAATTTTAGCATTTTGTCACTGCGAAATAAGAACCGAGACCCGGGGCCAACATCTTTGGTATTAGAGCCCATAGTTTCTAAAGATTCTTAGGCTTAGAATATGTTATACTATGAAATATATGATGTGTGATAAAGTGTTTTTATTGTTAAATTATTTGTTTGCATTGTTGAGTTTATTGATTGCATTAAGTGACATGTATATCATGCGTACATATAGGAAATAAGATTAAAATGAAAAGTAAGTTAAAAGATAATGTCTTATTGAAGAAGTAAAATGCCACCTCGTAAAAGAACACGAGGAGTTTTGCAAAGATCTGATGCACCTGATTCTCTGCCAGGAGAGGAGGGTACTGATGAGTCGAGAGCCCCAACAATTGCTGAGGTGACTGTAGGGCAGGATAGCGACCCATTTCAACCATAAATGCCTGAGTCATCTCTTCCTCAAGAACAAGTGCCTAATCCATTTAATCCTAGAATGTTCCAAGCCTTTGCTCAAGCTTTTGTTCAAGCTATGGGCCAGATGCCATCAACTTCTACCCCAGCACCGGCTAAAAAAAGGAGACAATTTGACAAACTGAGGAAGTATGGTGCAGTGGACTTTTATGGAACAACCGATCCGGAAGAAGCTAAAACATGGTTAAGGAAGACGGAAAGAACATTGGAACAGACGGATTATGAAGATGAGGAAAAGATTGTGTATGCTGTAAGCTTGCTACAGGGAGATGCCCTGCAATGGTGGGAAAGTGTACCAGGGAGCCAGTTAAAGTCGCTAGTGTTAACATGGAATGATTTCCAAGCTAAAGTTGCTTATAAGAAGAAATATCTGTCTGAGGTATATATCCAGCAGAAGCAGAGGGAATTTTTAAGTCTCATCTAGAGGAAGATGACGGTGAGTGAGTATGAGAGCAGGTTTACATAATTATCCAGATATACAGCTGAGCTAATGATGAGCGAAGCAGCTAAGTGCCGAAGATTTGAAGCGGAATTGCATTTAGCCATAAGAGAAAAAGTGGCGGTGCAAAATTGTTGCGACTTTCAACAGCTAGTAGAGGCTGCTTTGAGGATTGAAAATGTGAAAAACATAAAAAGTACAGTGAACAGAAAGAGGAAGGGAAGAGAACATTTTAGCAGGGGAGGTAGTGTGCCTATGCTAGGAAGGAATACCAAGACTTTCCCTGCACCGTCTGAGGTTAAGAGCAATGGTTTAAGTTGGCTCAAACCGATGAGAACTATTTCTCTTCAAGCCTCAACTGTAGGAGGCAGTAGAAGAAGAGAGGGGAATAAGCCATCCTTTCCAAAATGTGACCATTATGGAAAATTCCATAAAGGGGAGTGTTATCGACTAACTGGAGCTTGCTTTAATTGTCGAGAGAAAGGGCACATGGTTAGAGAGTGTCTGCAGTATGCTAGACAGGTAGGAACTCAGATGAAAGATTTAAAGAGGGCTAAGACTGTGAAAGTTAAGTCTGCAACTAAAGTGGGCAATTTTAGTGGAGCCAAGAAAGTACATCCTTCAGGAACACCAAAAGGGCAAGCACCAGCTAGAGTATTTGCAATGACGATGGAGGAAGCAGAAGCAGCTCCAGAGGTTGTGAATGGTATGGTTAAGTTGTTTCATGACGACATTATTGTTTGAATTGATCTGGGGTCTACCCACTTATTTATTTTGTCAATTATGATTATGCATGATAGAAATTTGAGTCCATTAAATAGTCCTTTGATGGTAGGTACCCCGATTGGCCAGTATGTTATTATTAGTCATATTTATCGAGAGTATGAAATATGTATTACTGAGGTAAAATTAATGGTGGATTTAATGCCATTGGAGATGAAGGGATTAGATGTGATTTTAGGCAAGGACAACTTAGAAAAATATAATGTCAATTTGAACTGCAAACAGAAGACTGTAGAGTTTGAATTAGACAAAGTGAAAAGGTGGTGTTTGTGGGAGACAGGAAGGCAAGCCCACCAAAAATCATTTCAGCTCTAACAGTAGAGAAAAATGATGAAGAAAGGATATAAAGCATTCTTAGCATATGTGTTAGACACGAAGGTAGATGAAGAAAAATTAAAAAACATTCCTATGGTCAGGGAATTTTCAGATGTCTTTCCGAAAAAACTACTAAGACTACCACTACGTAGAGAGATTGAGTTCACCATAGGGCTTCTTCCAGGCATGGCACCAATATCAATCCCACCCTATAGAATGACTCCAACAGAATTGAAGGCGCTTAAAGAACAGTTAGAAGAGCTGTTAGAGAAAGGTTTTATTAGGCCTAGCTCTTCGCCTTGGAGAGCTATAGTTCTTTTTGTGAAAAGAAAGATGGATCCTTGAGGATGTGTGGATTACAGGAAACTCAATCATGTCACTATTAAGAATAGATATCCTCTCCCACGCATAGATGATTTGTTTGACCAACTACAAGGAGCAAAAGTCTTCTCCAAGATAGACTTGAGATCAGATTATCATCAATTGAGAATAAAGGAGTCTGATGTGTCAAAGACTGCTTTCATCACACAATATGGGCATTTTGAGTTCTTAGTTATGCCCTTTGGATTAACTAATACCCCTGCAGCCTTCATGGACATAATTAATAGAGTCTTTAAGCCTTTCTAGACCAATTTATCATAGTTTTTATTGATGATATACTGGTTTATTCCAAGAGCGACAAGGAGCATGAAGAGCATTTAATGATTGCCTTAGAGACATTGAGAAAGAAAGAGCTGTATGCCAAACTTGATAAATGTGAATTTTGGTTAAGGGAAGTGGTGTTTCTTGGACACATCATTTCAGAAAAAGGTGTACATGGATCCACGGAAAATAGAAGTTGTTGTTAAATGGGAAGCACCTAAGAATGTAGCAGAAGTGAAGAGTTTCTTGAGATTAGCCGGTTATTATAGATGATTCGTAGAAAGCTTTTCTATGATAACAGCCCCACTCACCAAATTGACAAAGAAGAGTCAGAAGTTTATATGGATAGAAGAATGTCAGAGGAGCTTTGAGGAATTGAAGAAGAAGCTTACAGCTGCACCAATTCTGACTTTGCCTTCTGGTAGTGATGGATATACAGTATATAGCAATGCCTCAAGGAAAGGATTGGGGTGCATGTTGATGCAAGGAGATAAAGTGATTGTCTATGCTTCTAGGTAATTAAAATCCTATAAGATGAATTATCCCATGCATGACTTGGAATTGGCTGCTATAATCTTTGCATCGAAATTATGGAGACATAATTTATATGGAGTTACCACCAAGGTATTTACAGACCAAAAAAGTCTTAAATATTTGATGAGCCAAAAAGAGTTAAATTTAAGGCAAAGATGATAGTTAGAATTATTAAAGGATTATGACTTGATGATAGATTACCACCCAGGAAAAACTAATGTAGTAACGAATGCACTGAGCAGGAAATCTACTATAGCGCATGTGAAGACGATATATCTTCCTTTGTTGAAGGAACTAGCCAAACTGATGGTGACGTTGAGGCAAGTCAAATCTAGTGGTATATTGGCTAATTTTAGAATAAGGCCAGTGTTAAATAAGAAGATAAAAGACTTGCAGGAACAAGATGAGTACTTGGGTAAGCTCAAAGAAGAAATTAAAAATAGTAAGCCCTTTGAAATAGGAATAAGAGGAGATGGATTGATGGTAGTAGGCAACAGATTATGTATTCCAGATATGCAAGAGATGAAGGATGAAATTCTTGATGAGGCACATAATGCTCCATATGCAATGCATCCGGGGAGTACCAAAATGTATAGAGATTTAGAAGAACATTTCTAGTGGAGAGGAATAAAGAAAGACGTTACAGAGTATACTGGGACATGTTTGGTGTGCCAATAAGTTAAAACAAAACATCAAGCACCCACTAGTAAGCTTAAACCCTTGTCTATTCCTGAATGGAAGTGAGAGAAGATTACAATGGATTTCTTAATGGGATTATCAAGGAACAGTAGGAAGCATAATGCAGTATGGGTGATTGTTGATAGGCTAACTAAGTCAGCATATTTCTTGCCAATTAGACAGACAAATTCTTTGAATGCCTTGGCCAAGAAATATATAGATGAAATAATCAAACTTCAAAAAATTCCAAGTTCTATAGTCTCAGATAGAGATCCTAGATTTACCTCCAGATTTTGGGAAAGTTTGCAAGAGACTTTAAGAACCAAGTTGCATTTTAGCACAGCTTTTCATCAACAGATTGGTGGTTAATCAAAGAGAACAATAAAGACATTGAAGGCAATGTTAAGAGCTTGTGTTATGGACTTTAAAGGCTCATAGGATGAACATCTACCTTTGATTGAGTTTGCTTATAATAATTCCTACCACTCAGGAATTCAAATGGCACCTTATAAAGCTTTGTATGGTAGGAGGTGCAGAACTCCTATTTGTTGGGACAAGGAAGGTGAAAGAAGACTTATAGGACCTGAGTTGGTACAAGATACATTTCACAAGATTAATTTGGTGAAACAAAGACTCAAGGCAGCTCAAGACAGGATGAAGAGTTATACAGACACACATAGGAAGGAGATGGGATATGAAGTTGGAGACAAAGTACTTCTTAGAGCCTCACCATGGAAAGGAGTCTTAAGATTTGGTAAAAAGGGTAAACTCAGTCTAAGATACATAGGCCCTTATGAGATTATTGAGAAGATTGGGCCTCTCACTTACAATTTAGCCCTACTGCCAGAATTATCCAAGATTCACAATATTTTTCATGTATCGATGTTGAGGTGACATAAATCAGATCCCTCACACATAGTCCAACTATTAGAGGTTCACTTAAAAGAGGATTTGACTTATGAAGAACAATTAATGGAGATTTTAGATTCAAAGGAAAAGGTCTTGAGAAAAAAGACTGTGAAATTGGTTAAAGTTTTATGGAAGAACCATGCAAGAGAGGAGGCAACATGAGAATCTTTGGAAGCTATAAAGGATAAGTATCCACACCTGTTTGTAGACTCAGGTAAGAATTTCGAGGGCGAAATTCTTTAAGGTGGGAGAAATGTTGGACCCTGAATTTTTCTTAGATTTTATTTTATTTAAATTAGCAAGCATGAATATAAATTAGAATTCTTGAATTAGTAATTTTTTAGAGTTTAATTAGGTAAATAATGAATTACGTGTGATTGCATGGATTAAAAGGAAGAGTTAGAATTAAGTTAAGGGGTTAGAAGACATTAAATTAAATATGGAAGGGTAAGCCTGGAAAGACAAAATTTTATCTTAAACTAATAAGAAAAGAAGAGAAGAGAGTCGTGTATAGTAAGAAAGAAAATTAAAGAAAGTCGTAGAAGAAACTAGAAGAAGATAAGGAGAAATTGAAGCATAGAAAAAGGAGTAAGAAGAAGAAAGAAAAAGGGTTCAGCCGAAAATTTTTAGGTATTCCCTATCTTTTCTTCTTACTTTAATAGAAGAAGAAACTAGTGAAAGTAGATTTTATATTGAAAATGAAGAGAGAAAGAAAAGAACCAAGAAATTTGTTTTCTTAGATCTTTATGGATTTCTAACAATATCTTAGTTCTTCTAGCCTAGATAAAGCTTATTTTTGGATAGTAGAGCTTTAGGGAAATTCTATTTGTATATGTTGTTTGAATGAAAAATATGTTTGTTTGAAGAGAATCAAGAATATAGAAGGCGAGAGCAAGAGGAAGAACAAACTTAAGTTTGAAGTTACAAGTAAATAGGTGGGTAATACGTTTATAGTCGTTATATTAATGAGCTAAATTATTTGCTTATATGTGTACTTAAATGCTTGCTTTTTTATCATTGTGAATGTGAGAAAAATAATCTGTGATTGAAATCATGTTTACTTTGAAAGACTCTACTGCTTTTGGTATTAATGAGACGAAAAACACAAATTTCATGAAAATATGATTAAGATATGAAATAAGTAAGCATCAAAATTTTGCTTATGTGGGCAAGAGAGATACCAGTTCGTTCGTTACTTAAACGTTGACCTATAGCCTTCTTCCGACTGCCTGCTTGTGACATATGAGCTCCGAAAAATGGACTCATTTCATTTATGATGTAAACTTCGGTTTCTCCATTTCGTTCTATGGGATTTTCTCAAGCCATTATATGTGTGCATTTTGCTTTTATTTGTTAAACATGTTATATGATTGAATGCTATATTCTGATGATTGAAAAATACATGATTTGATTTGAGTAATAATATGTTATCTGTGAGCTTGAACTGTGAATAATCCGATTGTTATATTTATATATGATATAAATTTATGTATATGTTTGGTTGTGTGTATGGTTCGTCGTTAATGGCTATAACTGTATTAGCCACTAAGCTTCGTAGCTTACCCCACTATTTGCCACTCTTTAGGTGAAGAAAAAGTAGATCATTAAACCTTGCAACTTCGACAGACTCCAAGAATTATTATTATCTTTTGTAACTAAGTTAGTTCGAATGCCTTAGGTAGCCTTTCAATCATACATATATGTTGTATTTTTGGATTATGCCACTATGCTAACTCTTAATGTGTAATTGAAGTTGTATAAAATTTGTAATATTTGAGAGATGAAACTTTGTCTTATGGAGAAATGAATGAAAGAAGGGTTGAAGAATTTCTCTTTTGTATTTGTGCAGAAATTTCTTCTCTATTAAGTGTCAACTGAGGTTGGAAATAAAATTAATAGTTGTTGAGCACTTTTGAATAGAATTTTCTGAAGTAATTGTTTTTAGTGGGAGTCTTATATGTATTAATTGTGTTTGTTGGATTTGGATCTTTTGTTTTTGTAAGAATGTATATTGACAAATGAGAGAAAAAGGGGATAAAAATGTGTTCTGAATTTTAATGAATAAATTGTATTGATCTAGGTAAAATTAGACAAAATTGTCTTCATAAAAGTTATAGTTCTTTCTCCTAGCTTTCTAACTACATAAAGTTTATAATTTTTGGATTTTAGGATTGAAAGTTATGATGATTTAAAATTGGTATGTGTAGTATGGTTGCACGATTGTGCACATGCACGATCGCGACAACCCCTTTATTTATGTGCACGATCGCGACGAACTACTACTGTTTATTAAATGTCGCAATCGTACATATGCACGATCGTGACTCTTCATTTCTTTAGCCGTGCATTTTGTAATGGACGGCCGTGCATTGTTTAATGCACGGTCGTGCATTCCCAAATGCACGCCTGTGCATTTTTTGGGCAAACCTTACATTTCTTATTATTTTATTTGTTTGTTTGTTTATTTGTTTTTCTCCCACTAAGAATTTAATTATTTTTATCTTGATGTTAGCTTTTATATATATATATATATATACGGTCGTGCATTTTTTGGGCAAACCTTACATTTCTTATTATTTTATTTGTTTTTACTCCCATCAAGAATTTAATTATTTTTATCTTGATGTTAGTTTTATGTATATATATAGTTTTATGTATATATATATATATATATTTATTTATTTATTTTAAAAAGTCTCTCAAT
>JAOQML010000002.1:14371996-14384337 GCA_027568935.1 Erythroxylum urbanii
TGCACAAAACTCACTATTCACAACTGCATGAGCATGAGGTGTGGTAATTTACCACACCTGGACCCGTTTCTCTGGTCTGACCCGTTCTCTGGAAACGGGATGTTACAAGATCGATATCTTTTCAACATAGAAATATGAAACACATCATATAATTTGACTAATTTTATAGGAAGAGCTAATTGATAAGCTACTGGTCTCACTCACTTCAAAGTCTCATAAGGATCAATATAATGTGAACTGAGCTTATCTTTCTTCCCAAACCGAAGTATGTGTTACCAAGGTGAAACTTTCAAAAATACCTTATCACCTACCTGATACTCAATATCTCTTTTTTTAAATCAGTATAGGACTTTTGTCTATCACTGGCAGCTTTCAATATTTGTTGGATAACTTGACCTTTTTCTTTAGTATCCTTCACGATATCGGGCCTGGTCATTTTGTTTTCACTCAGTTCAGTCCAACATACCGAATTTCTACACCTACCATACAATGCTTCATAAGGTGCCATGCCAATGCTAGTTTGATAGCTATTGTTATAAGCATACTCCATCAGAGAAAGGTAGCTATCCCAACTTCCCAGGAATTCTAATACACAACCTAGAAGCATATCTTCCAATATCTGAATAACCCTTTCAGATTGTCCATCTGTTTAGGGATGGAAAGCAGTACTGAACTTGACTTAAGTACCCAAAGCCTTTTGCAGACTTTCCAAAATATCAAAGTAAATTGGGGATCACGATAAGAAATAATAGATAGTAGCACCCCATGCAACCTCATTATCTCATTCATATATAGGTTTGCAAGCCTATCCAATGAATAATTAGGACGAATAGGCAAAAAGTGAGCAAACTTGGTAAACTTATCAATAATCACCTATGCAGCATCATGCTTCTTCTTAGTAAGAGGAAATCCAGTAACAAAATTCGTAGTAATGTCATCCCATTTCCATTGAGGAATAGAAATAGGATGCAACAAACTAGATGGAACCTGATGTTTAGCTTTAACTTGCTAACATGTCAAACATTTAGATACATAATCCATTACATCCCGTTTTATACCTGACCCCCAGTAATGCTGCTTCAGATCTTGATACATCTTGTTTCCGCCAGGATGCATAGTAAAGACTGTATTCTGAGCCTCAAACAATAGATTTTTATTCAGTTCATCATTAGCGAGCACACATAACTGATCTTTATAATACAATTCACTGTCTCCTTTAATAAAAAAATTAGGATGTTTATCATCCTGAGTGGCCAAGATAAGTTATTGTAACTTATTATTAACTCTCTGAACATCACAAATCTTTTGTCTCAAAGTAGGCCTTGCTTTTAATTGAGCTATTAAAGCTCCAACAAATACAAATTCCCATTTACTCTGCTTTAATGTTAATGTTGTAATGGTCTTCCGACTCAAGGCATTAGCCACAACATTAGCATTACCCGGATGATAATCTACACTACAATTGTAGTCTTTAAACAGTTCTAACCAACGTCGCTATCTTGGATTGAGTTCTTTCTGGGTAAGCAGATACTTCAGACTCTTATGATCAAGGAAGATCCTACACTTTTTGCCATACAAGTAGTGTTGCCAAATTTTGAAGGCAAACACTATTGCTATAAGCTCCAGATCATATGTAAGGTAATTCTGTTCATGTGATTTTAGTTGCCTAGAGGCATAAGTGACTACCTTCCCATCCTGCATTAAAGCACAACTCAAACCATTTCTAGATGCATCACTAAACATAATATACTCCTTACTAGAAGTTGGTTAAACCAATATGGGAGCTTCAGTAAGCATACTTTTCAGTTGATTAAAACTAGTTTGACATTTATTGGACCATTCATACTTCACTCCTTTCCGTAACAGTTTAGTTAAAGGGGATGCCATCATTAAGAACCACTTCACAAATCGATGATAATATCCCACTAAGCCCAAAAAACTTCTCACTTCTGTCACATTCTGTGGAGGGTTCCAGTTAACAATTTCTTCAATCTTATTGGGATCAACTGTAATCCCTTGAGAAGAGACAACATGTCCTAGAAAAGATACCTCTTTAAGCTACAAATCACAGTTGTTTAGCTCAATATACAATTGTTTTTCCTGCAGGGTCTGTAACACAATTTGGAGATGCTCAGTATGGTCATGTTCATTCTTAGAATAAACCAAGATATCATCTATAAACACCACAACAAACTAGTCCAAATAAGGCCTGAATACTCTATTCATCATATCCATAAATGCCGCGGGAGCACTAGTTAACTCGAATGGCATTACCAGGAATTCATAATGTCCATAATGAGTCCTAAATGTAGTCTTCGGCACATCCACAACCTTTACCTGAAGTTGATAGTACCCCGGTCGCAAATCTATCTTTGGAAACACTCCTGCATCTTTCAATTGATCAAATAGATCTTCAATCCTTGGCAACGGATACTTGTTCTTCACTATGACTCTATTCAGTTGCCTGTCATCAATGAACATCTGTAGTGTACCATCCTTCTTCTTAACAAACAAGACCGGTGCTCACCACGGTGACTCACTAGGTCGAGTGAACCCCTTATCTAGTAGCTCTTGCAGCTGCACTTCTAACTCCTTTAATTTAGTAGTAGCTATTTTGTACGGTGCTATGGATATAGGAGCAGTGCCAGGCATAACTTCAATTGATAACTCCACTTCCCTTTCAGGAGGGAGTCTAGGTAATTCTTCAGGAAACACATTTAGAAATTCACTCACCACTGGAATCTCTTGCAATTTCTAACCTCCTTTTTAGAGTTAAATACAAAAGCTAGATAAGCTTCACATCCCTTTTTAAGTAGGTTTCGGGCATACAAAGTAGATGCCACGTTAGTTAAAGAACTAGTGCAGATGCTATACAATACTATTTTAGGCTGATTAATTGTCCTAAGCATAACTGTCTTAGTACCACAGTTAACCACTACCTGATGCTTGGACAACCAATCCATGCCCAGAATCAAGTCAAACTCATGAAAAGGCAATTCAATTAAATCTGCAACACACTCATTTCCTTGAATCATAGCAAGACAGTTTCTATAGACCTGATTAACAATCACACTATTACCCAGAGGACTGGTTAAATGAATATCATACTTTAACTGATCTATAGGCATCACTTTATCAAAAATTCCTCCAACACAGATATAAGAATGAGTAGATCTAGGATCAATCAAAGCATGCATTTTAGAGTCAAAGATAGAAACAGTACCAGCAATGACTTCAGGTGCATCCTGATCCTCACGAGCTTTTAAAGCATAAGCTTGAGCTGGAGCAGAAGGCATAGGAAGTTGATCAACAGTTTCCAACTATGTACTAAGAATAGATCTGATCTAACTAGATCCTCCATGACCTCTACCTCGTCCTCTGTTTTCAGCAGGTACATGAGAAGCCTCCCTATGAGCTTGTGCTGTTTGAGACTATCTCATAGGGAAATTTGCTATAAGATGGTCAATACCACCATATCAAAAACATGCACCTGTAGCCTTACAACAAGTGCCCTGATGATATTTGGAGAAGTGAGAGCAGTCCATAATATGAGAACCTTGATCTGCAGAGGAACCCCTACCAGAATTAGTCGATAAGGGAAAATTTTGTCATCTTCCCTTAGCTACTGATCTCTGATTGAATTTTGGTGTTGTGGAGGCACTTTCTCGATTCCACTTGCCCGAGGATTGACCTCCTCTAGCAAAGTTCCTTCGTTGTGCTCTTTCTCTCTTCACCATCTCTTATTTCTTTATCTTCAAAGCAACTTGGACCAGCTGATGGTAACTCACTTGTTCTAAAAGAGTGAATGCTGCTAGATGTTCTTTGATCGAGTCATTTAAATCATCCTCAAACTGATGGCACCGGAATTCCTTAGTGAATAATGATTCAGGTGCATACTTGCTGAGGCGATTAAACTTTTTATCGTACCAAGCAATAGAAAGATTTCTTTGCTTCAGATTCAGAAAATGCTTCCACTTCTCCTTTTTGTAAGCCTCTGTAACATATCTATCTTTAAACTCTTAGGAAATGAAATCCCAAGTTAGAGGCACCAGTACTTGGGGATTCCTCAAAACGAACTTCCACCACTCATAAGCTGCTCCTTGAAGAAGAGAGGCAGCATAGTGCACCATCTAATATGTCGAACAATTGATTTCATCTAATATCCTCTTTACTTTCTCTATCCCAAACTCAGCTCTTTTAAATTCCTCCAATGATGTTCTAGAAAATTCCTCAACTCCATATTTTCACAGGTGATTAATCAGAGCCTTAGGTGCAGTCAATCGATGCAGTAACATCATCATATCATGAGACAATTTAACTAAAGCCTATCCCTAAGCTGGAGGAGGAGGAGGCACCTCAGCTTCACCTCGATTAACCACAAAAGTTTAGATATCGATGGACGAGATCATTCTGGATGATTACTCTCAGCAACCTCGTTAATGGCTTTGTGAGATCTTTCCATCTTTAATTGTATAATCAAAATATGGGACTAATGACATTAGGCCAAAACACAACTTTTACACTCAAGTATAAGCAGTAGTTAAGCGTTCGTTAAACCAAAATCGCCTAAACCACGCTCTGATACCAAAACATTGTAACACCCAAATACCCCCTAGAAGGATATGCAGATGCAACACAAAACAGAACTAAATCATGCCAAATAATCCCTTACATGCATTTCTGAAAACTCAAGCAAACAAGTATTATAAACCATTAGGCAATATGGTATAATTAAAACATCTCAAACATATAGTACTATTCCAAAAGCATGTCATACAAACAATAGTCAACTACTATTAAGGTTAATACAAACCATTAAACAGAACACAAATTACAATATGTCTCTTTACATTGAAAAACAACTTAAACTAAAAACAAATATACGTCTTCGAAAAACAAAAACACATGCTTCTTTAGCCACAGTGGTTGTCCTTGTCCCAATCTTTATACCCTTCTATTTGAACTTACACGAGGCAAATCCATCGTGCTAAGTGTTTCAAAGGTCTACTTTGGACCTGAACTTTCAACACAAGTCGCGCCCACCTTCGTGCGGCAATCCCGCTTTAGTCCGCCTAAGCAAGATTCATCCTTCTCACATGAATGTCGTCGAATAATTTTGTTAGCCTTCGAACACCTCATGTGCACACAAGTGTTTAAAGTGTTTCTCTCACAAACAAAATAACACAAGTGTAAAATAGAGTAAAGAAAGCGACAAGAGATATTTATATGTAGCTGAAGCTACTCTTTCATTAACTCTCCAAAAAATGTTAACAAAAGACACAAGTACCTCCTTCTCGAAGCACTCCTAAAGAACTCCCTACTCAAAGCCCTTACAATGTGAACTCCCCCAAAAGCTCTCAACTCTCAACTCTCAAATCTCTCTCCTCTGAGTGATTTCTCTCAACGAGCTCTCTCACTGATTCCCTCCCTTTGAGTAGCTCTCACCTCTAATGAGCTATTTATAGGCTCCTTCAGATGACTAAGAGTCCTAACAAAACTCTACTAGCTAAGATCGCAATCTTATCCTATCTCATCTGTAATAGGATTAAGTTACATCACATTTAAAATATTACCTTATCTAGGAATGATTATCCTTATCCGCGAAGATCTCTTCTATCTTCAGATGATCTTTCCAAACGATCTTTATCTTTTAAAGTTGATATTCATCCACTGCAAACTTATCCACCATGTCATCATGTGCCACATCATCCACAGTTACCATGTCACTACTGATGTGTTCACCAAATCCTATCCGCACATAGGTCCATCAATGCACATCTATGGACAAGTCCATCTTCCATGATCCAGCTCACTTCATGGTGCAGTCTCGTCGCTCCATAACTAAGTAGAAGTCACAAACTGAGTTAGTAAAAAACCTCGCACCTTTTACATACCTCAAAACTGCCTCATCAAAGTTAAGTGCCTTCGTGCACCCTCAGACCTCGCATGACTTAGTTCGCTAACTCGAAGGACTTTGCCTCGTTCCCTGTTCAATATGCCTTCCTCGTGCCGACCTACGTGCAGAGAATTGCCCAAGGCTCACCAATACTCGCATAATCCTATAGTCTGGACTTAGGGGTCTAACAACCCACCCCTATTAGAAGAATTCGACACCCTCGTTGAAATAATCTGTGGGCACTCCTCCACCAGTAGTTCCCTCAGAGACTCCTTCACCAATTGTTGAAGACTGGAGCAAGCCTTCTCTTCCAATGGTACCTTTCCCACATACCACTTTCTCTTTCTGTCGAGTTTGTTTTTGCATGAATCCTCCTCCACGAGGCCCATAACATTCAAATACGCAATGCTGTTGATGGCTCCTTTCCCTGAGTCATCTTCATTGCTCCCTCCTTTGTCCTTCGCGACTATGGAGTTCATCTGCTCCTTACCCTTTTTCTTCTTCGGGCATTCTCGAGCATAGTGTGGCCCATCGCAGATGAAGCATGCAAATTTTCCCTTCGATTGCTTCTTCTTATATTGAGAAGATTCTCCCACATTCTTTTTGCCTTTCTCCTTGCCATCGCGGGTTTCACCATTCTTCTTGCCCTCTTTGCTGGGTAGAATTGGTGGTGGCAATTAAAACCAAGGCATCTGCCACCACTATTGCTCTAGGGAGGTCTTTCTTATTTTGCCTCCGAAGCTCCATTTGTACCCAACCTTGCAAGCCACTAATGAAATTGAACAACTTGTCTTTCTCCGACATGTTCCGCACGTTTAGCATCATCGATGTGTATTCCCTCACATACTCCCTCATCGAGCCATCTTGCTTCAACCCTTTCAAAGCTTCCCTCGTGAGCTATAAAGTGTTGTTGGGTAGGAACTGGTCCGTTTGCTCCTTCTTCATCTTCTCCCAAGTGTCAATGGGAGGTCTTCCCATCCTGATGTCATTAGAGGTCCTCGTCCTCCACCACAATTTGGCATATCCCATTAGGTACATTGCTGTAATTGACACCTTCTCCGAGTCTACCACCTTTGCCACTGCAAAGTACTGGTCTATATCCCATAGAAAATTTTTGAGCTCCGTGGCACTCTGTTTTCCATCAAAAACTTGTGGTTCTCGAACCTTTACTATAGTGCTTTCCACTTGGACACAGTCTTACACTTTACCATCACATGTTTGAGCACCAACAGATTATAACCCATCTCCTCACGAGCCTTCATCTGTACCTCGAGCGCTCTTACAGTTGCTTGAAGTTCCCTCTCTAAGGCTGCAATACGTTCTAACAAAGGAACTACTCCTGCATCTGTTGAGGCTAGAGACTCAAGAATTGCCAGTATTCTAGTAATCCCTTCAGTCAGATTACTTCCACCAGCCATCGCTCTAGATTGGCTCTCCAACTATTACAAAGGTCTACTTTGGACCTGTACTTTCACCACAAGTCACGGCCACCTTTGTATGGCAATCCTACTTCGCTTCACTTAAGCAAGATTCAGCCTTCTCACGTGAATGTCACCGAACAATTCAGTTACCCACGAACACCTCATGCGCACATAAGTGTTTAAAGTGTTTCTCTCATACACAAAATAACACAAGTGTAAAAGAGAGTAAAGAAACCGATAAGAGATATTTATATGTAGCCGAAGCTACTCTTTCATTAACACTCCACAAAATGTTAACAAAAGACACAAGTACCTCCTTCTCGAAGCACTCTCAAAGTATTCCCTACTCAAAACCCTTACAATGAGAACTCCCCCGAAAGCTCTCAACTTTCAAAGCTCTCTCCTCTGAGTGATTTCTATTAATGAGCTCTCTCACTAATTCCCTTCCTCTGAATAGCTCTTACCTCTATTGAGCTATTTATAGGCTCCTTCAGATGATTAAGAGTCCTAATAGAACTCTACTAGCTAAGATCACAATCTTATCCTATCTCATCCTTCATAGGATTAAGTTACATCACATTTAAAAGATTACCCTATTTAGGAATGATTATCCTTATCTGCGAAGATCTCCTCTATCTTCAAATGATCCTTTTAGATGATCTTTATCTTTTAAAGTTGATGTTCATCTATTGCAATCTTATCCTCCACGTCATCATGTGCCACATCATCCACAGTTGCCACGTCACTGCTAATGTGTTCACTAAGGCCTATCTGCATATAGGTCCGTCAATGCACATCTATGGACAAGTCCATCTTCCATGATCCATCTCACATCATGGTGCAGTGTCGTTGCTCCATGACTAAGTACGAGTCACAAACCGAGTTAGTATAAAACCTCGCATGTTTTACATACCTCCGACCTGCCTCATCAAAGTCAAGTGCCTTCGCGTGCCCTCAGATCTTGCATGACTTAGTTCGCTAACTCGCAGGACTTCGCCTTATTCCCTCGTCAACACGCCTTCCTCATGCCAACCTTGCCAAACATTGGCCAAGGCTCGCTAATACTCACACGATTCCGTAGTCTGGACTTAGGGATCTAACACTAAGCATATAGTTTACTGAGGAATAACTAAACATGATACATAATGCTAGCTGTCTCTAACAGTCATATGATATTGACATATACAAATTAGGTCACATATAAAAGCACAATCCAGACAATATGTATCTCAGAACATAATATGCCAAAATAGGATATATTGGCTTGAAAGCTATGCTTACAATTATAAGAAGAGAAAATCATGATTTTGGAATATAACTTGTCTGTGTCAAATCCGTATTTGGTTATATCAGAAAAAACTTAATTATAACCGAACTGTGTATGTAACATAATACAAAACAAGTTAACCTACTAATGCTTTTTACAGAAGTGGGTAATGAGACTGGAACAAAAGATACCATGTTTGGTATCTAAACCAGAAGAGACCTAAGTCTCTAAAATAGAAGGCACATAAGTGTCTAAAAGTAGAAGACACCGAAGTGTCTAGCACAGAAGACACCTTAGTGTCTAATTACAAAAACAGCTGCTAACCCTTCTAGGCATGCCTATCTACCCACGACTAGGACTCGACAATTTTAAATTAAACCATTTTAGATTTTAGAATTTTATGCCAACCTTATTAAAGCAAACAAGTTCAATTATGCATCAATAGAAATGTTGAGTCATCAAACATTATGCATATGCATACAATTGGCAAGCGCTTCCAATACAATCCCAACTATAAAAGTCCTCGGACAATTGATGGTTTGGTATTGTCATAATATTATAGCATAAATTCCCGATTGACAATCATTCATATCTAATTCATAACATATAAGCTTTAAAAGCTCATTCATTCATGATCACATTAAGCAATTCAACATTATGCTCATCATTAATAAACCCTATATCTTTTATATTATCAACTCCATTTATAAACCATAACTCAAACACGTTTTTCTCCATTAATCTAACTTCACCTAGGTTCATTATTAATCTCACTTAAGTCTAATAAAACCTTTGTTAAAGTCCTAATCGTATATATATCAACAATTACACAACCAAGATTAGTTCAGGTTTCTTAGGACAAATTTCGAGTCAGATTTGTATGGCTATTTTGTGATCTAAAAAGAGGTTTTTGGGTAATTTGTCTTACTAAAAGAAAGTTTCTCTATGTATTAAGTTTCTAATGACATCAAAATCATGCATTTTAGTTTAGAATTATACAATTTATAGCCAAAATATTACAGACTATTCTCAAACAATGACAGAATCCTAAATTCAAATTTAAGGCAAATTGCATCATCCTTAGGAACAGAACAAAAAATTCCATTCCTTCATCAAAGTTGTAGGCATATGTGTTTAGTTTAACCCACAATAAAAAGCACCCCATTTGGATATCTAGAGGTCAAGTTATAGCCTAAATATCCACGGCTGTTCAGTGAAATCTGTTCAATGAAACCAGTACAATTCATTCACACCATACATCCTCAACACCCTTACTCTAACATTCATCCTTTTCACCACAATTCCACTTTTTCATGCCTCATTTACACATCAATTTCATGTCCAGACCTCAACTCATCAACAAATCCATACATATTCTTTCCAATAAAGCATCAAAATAATTCATATGATAACATGCAATCAAGATTAGTATTCCCATACCTTCTTTAAGACAATTTCCTAATTCAATGAGCAAGCCACTCTAACCTTTCAAGCAAATATCACAACTTTAAGATTAAGACGACCAAAAGGACAGCAACATAGAAAGTGACAAGATCTAGCTTCCTTAATGCAGCAGCATGAAAATAAGTCAAGTGAAGATGATGATCCAAAAAGTATGCAAAACTTTCCAGGAGGTGTGAGTAAGAGAGAGAGTTCGTTGGCGAGAGAAAGAAAATTAAGCAATATAGAAAACTTCAACAGAACCTTGTCTCCTTAAATGATAGGTGTCACAAAATGGTAATAGCATGTGGCTTCATGCATGTTTTCCACTTGTCCCATTTAGAAGCTGCCACTCATCCACGCAACATGCTGCTATTTGTTAGTAAGAAATTAGTCCACATATAAACCATCATTAAACTGTATTGATTATGCCAAATTTGACAAAGTTGCCTTCATACAAGTTGTATCTTATCCCATTAGCTTTCTAACGGTATAAAGTTTTAGATTTTTAGACATTGGAATCAAAAGATATGGCACTTACAAGTTTGAGTTTCACATTCGAAGTCACACTGGATGTCACCCTCGTGCTTGTACACGAGGGTGACGTACAGGTCTTTCAAAAATCACTTCAACCTTGAGGTTTAAGTACTTTTAAGCCTTCTTTTTAATAAATCTTCACCTAAGCCTTATGTAAAGTATCTATAACATATTTTCCGAGACCTCAAGCTCAACTAGGGATGGCAATTTGGGTTTGGGGTTTGGGGATCCCCGTGGGGATTCCCCGTTTGGGGTGGGGATTGGGAAAAAAATCACCCCGTATAATCCGGGATGGGGCAAATATAACCCCCGAGATGGAGTCGGGGATAGGGATGGGTTGAATAATCCCCGCCCCGTGGGGATCCCCATTCACGATAATTTTATAAATATATTATATATTTTTAATTTTATACTCTTTACTAAAAGTTGGGTAAATTATATTATATATTTTCAAGAAGGCTCCTGTTGAATTTTTCAACATAACAACTTTTTTTGTTGCATTATAATATATTTTATGGAAGTGTGATATAATCATATGAACTAACGTTATATTGGTGCAGCCATGCAGAGTGAGGGTTCGGGGATTCAGGTCCTCGCGGGGACCCTGCGGGGATCTCGGGGATGGGGAATGAGAAAAATATATCCCTATTTCGGGATCAGGGGTCTGGGACAGGGAGCGGGGGTGCCAGGTGGGGACAGGGCAGGGAAGGTACTCCTCGCCCCCGCCCCGCCCCGCCCCATTGCCATCCCTAGATAAAACCTTATTAATAAATGTGAGGAAATTGAGATAACATTCTAAACATAACCATGCAATCTTGTGGATGGATGTCGATCACATAATCCCCTCCGAAGCAATGTTGGTTTCGGATTTGTAGTAGTGATTTCTAGCACTTTAAGATCATCTCGAGCTGGACTGGGATTGGTATCAGATCATCTGTCAATGAAACTCTCCTAGCATCATTTTTGTTGGAATAATATGAGAGTTTTCCATTTGATTTTCTGACCATCCCAAGTTTCGAAACATTCAAAATGCAAACAGAAAAACAAGCAAACAAAATTATGCAATTCACGCAATTCATTTAGAAGAGCCAAAGATCCCCAAAATGAAACAAATGAACAGAATTGATCGGTTTTAACAATAAAGATTACTACACTAAATCAAACTAAAAAGTTAAAAACAAGGAGAAAAATTAGTCAATTCAAAAATTTCACTGTTAAATTGGTTGAACCGGTTCAATTTTTAAAACATTGGTTCAATGGGTCGTACAGGGACTCGCCTAATGCTCAGGCTTACTAGATAGAGGTCATTTTTATGAACAATTTTATTCTTGAATAATATTTATTTATATTTCAAATGGTATTAAAAAATTAATTGAACTATATAATATTTAACTATTCTGCTATAAGATTTGCAAGATTCCTTAAGAATATATAAATATTAAAGTTTCAGCTTTAAAATGAATAATTAGAAAGAACTCAAGAGTTTAATTTTAAATCACTAAATTCAGAATTATGATAAATTTGAAAATATACAATAATAATACGAAAAAATTTACGCGTTTGGAGAGGAAATATTATGTTAAGTATCTAGGCGTCCTTATAGATAGTAATCTTCTATGGAAATATCACATAAGTCATGCTGCCTCTAAAAATAAGCAAAAGTATAGGTATTTGTAAATTGAGGCATTTTGTACCCTTTTCAACGCTCTTAAACATAATATTAAAATTCGTTTGTGTCTCCATATTTAATTATAAAGTACAGTCTGATTGCCTGGGGTCA
>JAOQML010000002.1:14410154-14421383 GCA_027568935.1 Erythroxylum urbanii
CACAGGCACCACAATTTTGAAATAGATGTCAACTGTAAGACAATATTTTGAGAATATATATAGATATATATATATATATGTATATTCTTGTTCTTTTTGAGTTTTTTTAATCAATTTCTTGAGATAACTAGAAGAGAATGAGAAATAAAATATTGACACCATAAAAAGATGTGTGCATGTTCTAAAGAAATGGCTCAAGGGGCTAGTAATAGATAAGTGTTTATGGGATTTGTGTTTGGGTCAACAGGGTTTTGAAAGAACGCCTCTATCATGTTAACAAATTTCTAGTTCATTAAGCTTTGATTAAGAATTAAAACAAGTTCTAGAGAGATATGAAATTAAGTAGATACACACAACAATGAAAGAATTCAGGCCTAAATATCCTTCCAACAAGGTTAATATCTCAATTAACAATTTCAAGATTTAAAAACATATAGTGCTATTTAATCAGCATACCCTCACTTACTTTGTGTTGAAAACATTAAAAATGAAATTAGCCAAAAACTGACTATCATTTGAAGAATAGAAGGTCTTTTCAAAAACACAAAGACCGTTTTGAAACTTAGAAAATCTTTGAGATACAAGAGTGACAAGAATCTAATTAGGGAGAATTGTTAAATTGAGGCAATTTAAAAAAAAGTTTATACAAGAGCATGCGCCGTGGCGAAACCAAGAGTTCTGCATAGCAAAATATTAAGTATACAAACGTTGCTATGACGAAGAAAGAATTCTCTACGGCGAGGGCCTCAATCACCAAGTTTAAAATTTTTACATTACGCACAATTGACTTACACAAGTAGTTAAATGGCCGAAAATGATGCACAATGTACAACAAGAATGGCAAATTGAAACATCCCCCACACTTAAACACAATATTATCTTCAATATTGAAAATCAATTAATACAATCAACAATATGCAACTTCTCCAAACTTGAATATATATAGCATGCATCAGAATGATTAAGCACAGCAAAATGAAGGCAACAAACATAACAAAAAGTGGATATTATTGAATTGAAAATTACTATCAAACTAAAAACTAAGCTACTTTTCCTACTAGATTAGTTTCTCCCCCACACTTACTCAATAAACTAATGCGCCAAACATGTCATAAACAATCATAAGGCAAAAGTAAGTAAAGAAGTGAAGGAAAGAAACAACTTGAGATTTACGAAGGTTTCTGGTTCTCATGGTAAGGCTTCAAGAGATGTCCATTAACCTTGAGCTTAGCTTCCAGTCTCTTTACATAGAAGCTCTAGCATGCCAAAATCGTGCACTTTTGTCACTGTGTATGGCCCATCCCAATGAGTATTAAATTTTCCTTGCTTAAAAGTGAAATGAGCCTTAAACAGTAACACTTTATCTCCCTTTTTGAAGTCCTTCCTCAAGATGCCTTTATTGTGCACAAACTTGGTCTTTTCCTTGTAGATTCTAGAGTTCTTAAATGTCGCTAGCCTCAACTCTTCCAATTCTTGCAACTGTAACTTTCTCTCCATCCTAGAAGACTCTAAGTCTATAATACACTGCTTGACTGCCCAATAAGCTTTATGTTCCAACTCCACTGGTAAATGGAAAGCCTTTCCATAAATGAGGTGGTATGGAGACATCCTGATTGCTAACTTGTAGTCGGTCCGATAAGCCCATAGTGCTTCTTCTAAGCGCAAACTCCAATCTTTCTTTGATGGTTTTACAATCTTCTCTAAGATATGCTTTAGCTTCCGATTAGATATCTCAGCTTAACCATTGGTTTGGGGGTGATATGAAGTGGAGATTTTAGGAGTGACTCCAAATTTTGAAAACAGATTATCAACTACCCTATTACAGAAATGTGTACCCCTATCACTCACTATAGCCCTTAGAATCCCAAACCTACAGAAAATGTTGGACTTAAGAAATTTAGACACTATTTGGGCATCATCTTTCCTAGTAGGCATAGCCTCTATCCATTTTGACACATAATCTATGGCTAGAAGGATATATATAAAACCAAAAGACGGAGAGAAAGGACCCATGAAGTCAATTCCCCAAACATCAAAGATTTCGCAAAAAAGTAAAGGTTGCTAAGGCATTTCATGTCTTTTTCCTAACCCTCCAAAACATTGACACTTGTCACAAGACTGAAAAAATATAAAAGAATCTTTAAAAAGAGTTGGCCAGTAAAAACCAGAATCTAGAATTTTTCTAGGTGTTCTCCTTGCATTGAAATGCCCCTACAAACCATGGAATGGCAAGTTGAAATAATGGCATCACATTCTTCATTAGGTACACATCTCCTTATGACTTGATCAATACATAGTCACCATAGATGAGGAGCATCCCAAATGTAATGCTTTGCTTCGCTCCTAAGCTTTCGCGCCTATGACTTAGACATAAAAAGGTGGGGTGAGTCTGGTAATAAGGTAGTTTAAAATATATGTATACCAAGGCTCTTTTAAAAATACAACACATAAAACTACATCAGGAAAAGAATCATAAGTAAGCTCGAAAGAGTCTACTCCGTTTGTATCCTCTTGTAGCCTACTCAAGTGGTCGGCTACATGATTTGCTGCTCCTGGCCGGTCATTTCTCTCGATATCGAATTCTTAAAGGAGTAATGCCCATCTTATCAATCTTGGCTTAGATTGTGGTTTCTTGAGAAGATACCGGACAGCTACATGATTAGAGAACACAGACATGAGAATTTAACAAATAAGGCCTAAACTTATCTAAAGCAAAAACTACTGCAAACAACTCTTTTCTGTTGTTGTGTAGTTGATCTGAGCTGTATCCAGCGTTTTTGAGGCATAGGCAATTGCTCTTGATACTTTCTCGTCCCTTTGGCCTAATATAGCTCCTACAACACAATTAGAAGCATCACATGAAAGCTCAAAAGGTAAGTTCCAATCAGGGGCAACAAGAATAGGAGGAGAAATAAGTTAAGATTTTAACTCATCAAAAGCATTCCTCCATGAATCGTCAAAGTCAAATTTAACATATTTTTGTAAATGCTTTGAAAGAGGTAATGCAATCTTGCTAAAATCTTTAATAAAATGCCTATAAAATCCTGCATGACCTAAAAATGATCTTATGTCTTTAACACAGACAGGATAAGGCAACGAAGATGTTACCTCAATCTTAGCTTTATCAACTTCAATTCCCTAGCTAGAAATCAAATGACCTAGCACTATGCCCTTATTAACCATGAAATGACATTTTTCAAAGTTTAGAATCAAATTCTTCTCAATGAATCATTTCAAAACTTTTTCAAGACTAGCAAGGCAATTATCAAAAGAACCACCATACATAGTGAAATTATCCATAAAGACTTCCATGCATTCTTCTAAAAATTCACAGAAAATAGCCATCATGCAATGCTGGAAAGTCCTTGGGGCATTGCATAATCCAAAAGGCATCATTTGATAAGCAAAGGTACCAAAAGGACACATAAAAGTGGTTTTATCTTGGTCCTCTGGTGCAATAGGTACTTAAAAGTACCCAGAGAAACCATCAAGAAAATAGTAGTAGGATTTGCATGTAAGTCGCTCTAGCATTTGGTCAATAAAGGGAAGGGGGAAATGATCTTTTTGTTTGGCATCATTTAATCTCCTATAGTTTATGCACACACGCCAGGAATTTTGCACTTTTGGAGGAAGTAGCTCATCCCTATCATTTTTAACCACAGTGACCCCACTCTTTTTAGGTATGACATAGATTGGACTAACCCACTCATTATCGGATATGGATAAATGATCCCAACACTCAAAAGTTTGGTTATTTCTTTCTTAACCACATCTAAGATAAGTGGGTTTAATCTCCTTTAGGGTTGTCTCACTGGTTTAGAACCCTCACTCAGTAGAATCCTATGTGTGCAAATAGTTGGACTAATCCCAGGTATGTCTGCTAAAGTCCACCCTATAGCCCTCTTATGCTCTCTCAAAACATTAAAGAGTCTATCTTCCTTACCGCTAGACAGGGAATTGGCAATTATAACCGGTAATCACTTATTTGACTCAAGGAAAGCATACTTTAAAGTAGGGGGTAGGGGTTTCAATTCAATTGCAGGTGGTTGCACAACAGAAGGTATTAATTCATAAAGTTCAAGAGAGAAAAGTTTTCTTCCATGATTTTCAACCAATGGTGAGCGAGGTTCCATGCGATCACCTTCAGTTTGAGATTCTTGTTGCAATGGAATGACTTTATCACTTTCCACGTCGAGGTGACCCTCCACGATGCCAGAATCACCTGAAACATTCACAAAAAAACTTTTCCAAAGGGGGTCATCACTGACAGTAGAATCAAGTGAACACAATTCAGAATTAAAGGAACCATGTTGCAATTCTAATACAGAGCAAGCATCATTAACAACAATATCAAGCTTGTTAACTCCTAGGAGCGAATAATCCTTATGGGGGTGTTTCATAGCCTCATACATCTTAAAACTCACCTGTTGATCTCCTACCTCCATGATGATTGTACCTTCTTTCATGCTAATTATGGTACTAGTAGTCCTTAAGAAGGGTCGATCAAGAATCAAGGAAGTATCTTGCACAACTTTAAAAGACATATTAAGCACATAAAAATCAGCTGAAAAAACTAAACCCTTGACCTGGACCAAGATATCCTCTATAATGCCCACATGATGCCTAATAGATCTATCAGCCGATTGGAGAACTACAGATGTAGGCTTAAGATTGTTGACTCCCAATGATTGATAAACAGACTTAGGCATAACATTAATGGCTGCCCTTAGATCTAACAAGGCTCCCCCTATGGTAATTTTATGTATAGTGCAGGGGATAGTGAAAGATCCAGGGTTTTAGCATTCATTAGAGAACCTAGTACATGGAAATTTAAGGTTCAAGTTAAATCTATAACAGTAAATAATTAGTCGATACATCTTTTAAGTCATGAAGAATGAAGATTATATAGCATTCTGCAAGGCGAAAAGGCAGAACCATATCTGTTGAATATTATAAAAAATCCTTATACAATCTATCTAGTGACAAGCAAAACGATAATCAAGATTGTACCAGATGTATAACCTAGAATTTCAGCAAAGAAAAAGGGAAGAAGAAGAAGTTTCCTGAAAGGGAAGAAGTTGATCTCACAGAAGAAGAAATTCACTCGGCAGTAAAAAACATAGACAGTGTATGTCACACAGCTCGACCTGTAAGCTTCTATGTATTACATCATATATCAAGGGCATCAGGAAGTAATTTTGGAGCATCTACTAAAGATGAAAGCTTTAAGGTATTTGGCTCAATATCAGAGGGAAGGTATGAAAGTATCACAATTGAAGGTATCGTTTTTAAACTTAGAAACCTTTATGCATTTGCTCATTCATTTTAAACCCTTAGGTTTCATTCCTTCAGTTAAAACTATCTTACACCTTTTAGGGCAATTGATTTACAAATTACCCAGACCTAATGATCTTGATATCCCTATTGGAAAACCACCTTTCAAAATACCCTCTATTAAAATCATAGAATTAGACGATTCGCCTAGAAAACTATATGGTTTTGAGTATGTTCATCTACTTAGTGAAATGCTACAAGATCCTACCGTTAATTCAGAGCTCTTGAAGAATTTCATTGAATGGACTGAAGCTAGTCACAAGCAGACGAAAGTTTAGGAAACCTTAACTAAATGGATTGAGAAAATCAATACTAAGGTTGATATGCTAGGCGATGCAGTGGGTGATCTTCATGAGGAATTAGCACTTCTCCGTGTTTCTATAGAAGAAGACCTCAAGATGATCCGCACTGATATTCAACAAATGTTTTCTAAAATTTCGAAGCATCTAAAATAAACTATCTTTTTGATTGATAACAAATAGAGGGAGATAGGGAGATATAGATAGATAAATAGAACAGTAGAAAGGAGTTTTGTAAATATCATTTTTGTATATTACATCTTGCATTATTCGCCTAAATATTTTTTTAACTTCTAATATTATGATTATTTGTTATCATCAAAAATGGGGAGATTGTTAAGTTAAGAAGACTTTTTACTTCTTCTATTGATTTTGATGAAAGTCAAATAATAATAATAATAATAATGTGCGAACTGTTTTGATGAATTTGTTAAGTGCGCAGATAAATATAAGTGGGACAAATCTTCAAATCAAGACGATACTTAAGTAAAAGCTGAATAAGATGGATCAGATGAACTGATCAAGTCTAAGACATCAGACAAAGCATACAAATTGAAGAAAGTCGATGTAAGCGAAGAATGTGTTAAGAACGTCAGTTAGTTAGAGTTAGTTACAGGAATCAACTAATAACAGACTTTATAAGACTCGACAAGCAGGTTCCTCAAAAGGACCGTTAAAGACTTAGGCTATAAATATTAATCGTTGTCGTAGACTTCAATAACAATTTTGATTGTACAAAAATACTTAGAGAAATTCTGTGCTCAAGTGCTTATGCTGTGAAAAATATTTTGAGAGAAAAGAAAGAAAGAAAGAGAGCAAATACATCTGTAACGTGAGTGTGAAAACTCAAATAATATCTTTTCGAGAGAAAGGAAGGCTAGAGCTTGAAGAGGCTCTGAAAGTGTAGAAATAATATTAGTGAAAGAGACCTGAAGAGGCTCTGAAAGTGTAGAAATAATATTTGTAACATTGAAGGAGATAGTGAAATCTTAGACAAACTCTGAGGATTGGACGTAGCCTAAGGTTAAGGGTGAACTAGTATAAATAACGGTGTCATATTCTTTAACTCTTACCTTTTTAATTTTCTTGTTGTTAGAAGAATAGTCACTAATTTTTGCTATTGCGTTACTCATCAATCAAGTGCATTGTTTAAACTTGTAATCATTTGAATTTATCAAGAAAATCAAGAAGTTCTTAAAGAATCATAACTTAGACGATTTAACACAATTCAACCCCCCGTCTTATGTATTTTACATAATATACATGATTTCTATATTAACAAGTGATTTACTTCAAAAGTCTCCTCATAGTCTATACCTTCCTTTTAAGTATAACCTTTAGTTACCAATCTAGCTTTAAAGGTCTCTACCTTTCCATTTGATCCTCTTTTCCTTTTGTAGATCCATTTACACCCTATGGCTTTTACATCTGGTGGTGAATCTACAAGGGTCCAGACTTCATTGGCGTACATGGAATCTATTTCTGATTCCATCACCTTGAGCCATTTTTCTGCATCAACATCATTAATAGCTTGTGTATAAGTAATGGGAACCATTTTTTCTTGGTCTGAGATGGCTATAATGCCTTCTCCTAGACCTAGATACCTATCTAGTTATCTCACAACCCTCCTACTACATCTAGCCATTACTTGATGTTCAAGTTGCTCTTCCGATTCAACTCTTGAATCCATTTCGACATCATGTTTTGCTATGTCCAAATTAACTCTTATTTTGGATGAAATAGCTAACTCTTTAAGTACTAATTCATTTTTTCCTTTTTGATTTCTCACAAACTCTTCTTGTAGGAAGGTTGCATTTTTCGACACAAATACCTTCTTGTCTTAAGGACTATAAAAATAGTACCCTCGAGTACTCGTAGGATATCCTACAAACAAACATGCTTCTGACCTTAATTCCATCTTTTCCTGAATACTCGTAGGATATCCTACAAACAAACATACTTCTGACCTTAATTCCATCTTTGCGGATTCAGGCCTTAGAACATGGGTTAGGCAGCCCCAAGTCCTTAAGTGCCATATTGAAGGCACTCGACCAATCTACAACTCCCTAGGTGTTTTAGGCATCGATTTGGATGGAGCAAAGTTAAAAAGATAAGTTGACATTTATATGGCATATCCCCATAATGATTCTGGAAGGCTAGCATAGGACATCATTGATCTTACCATTTCCAATAGAGTCCTATTTCTCCTCTCAGTTACACCATTTTGTTGAGGTGTTTGAGGAGCTGACAATTTAGAAACAATTTTGTTATCAATAAATTATTGTTGGAACTCTCCAGGTAAGTACTCACCACCTTGATATGATCGAAGTAGTTTTAATGGCTTGCCTAGCTGCTTCTTAACTTCAGCTTTGAATTCTTTGAACTTTTCAAAGGACTCACTCTTTTTATTCCATCAAATACAAATAGCCATGTCTAGAGTAATCATCTATAAAGGTTATGAAGTATTCATAACCTCCTCTAGCTTGTACGTTCATAGGCCCACACACATCAATATGTACCAAGTCCAACGTAGATTCAGATCTATTTCTTTTGGAAGGAAATGAGGCCTTGGTCATTTTTCCTTTAATACAAGATTCACAGGTGGGTAATGGATCATTACCCAAGCCTACAAGGATCCCATCCTTTACTAACCTGTCAAGTCTTTTCTGATTAATATGACCCATTTTTAAGTGCCACAGATATTTTGAATTAATGCTAGAGATATTGGATTGTCTTGGTTTTATCAATTCTGTGATGTTTAGTGAGCTTGTAATAGGTTCTATAAAGAACAATCCTTGTTTAATTATTGCATTACAAATAAAATCCTTATTCTCATATATTGAAACAACATTTTCAAAATATAAGGAATAACCAAATTTTATTAAACAAAAAATAGAAATCATGTTCCTTACAACCATTAGGATGTAATATACATCCTCTAAATATAATCTATGACCACTAGCAAAATCCAAGAAAACTTCTCCCACTGATTCTGCTGAAACATAGGATCCTTATGCTATTTTAACTTGAAACTAGCCTTTATGTAGTCTTTTCCTTTGCTTGAACCCCTGTAAAGAATTACGAACATGGTTAATGGCTCCTGAATCTAATATCCAAAAATTAAAATCCGCCACATTTTTAGTTCCTAACAAACTTAGGAAACCTATACCTTGTTTGCTTTTGAGAGACTCAAGGTAGACCGCACAGTTTCTTTTCCAGTGACCCTACTCACCACATTGGAAACACTTTTCCTTGGTGTCCACTTTGGCCTTCTTTTTCATAGGCCTTGAACCTTTCTTTTTCATTGGACCCTTCTTCTTTTGCTTGCCTTTGCCCTTGGGCTTAGAAGTAGATGCTACATTAGCTTCTGGCCTATGATCCTTGATAATTAATATCTCCTTTGTACTCTGGAGGGTATTCATCAACTCACTCAAGGTATAATCCTTGCTGTTGATCTTATAGTCTAACTTAAACTACTGAAAAGAAGAGTTTAAGCTATTGATGGTCATAATCATCTGTGTGTCCATATCTATGTCTGCCCTAAGCATCTCAGCCTCAGTGACTACAGAGATTACTTTAAGCATGTAATCTCACACCGGTTCACCAGGTTTTTGTCTGAGATTATGAAAGGTTTGGATAGCTTTCACCCTTGCAAACCTGGTCCTCACACCAAACATTTCTTGTAGGTGATGAACCATTGCACTAGCAGTTTTCATACAAGCAATTTGCTTTTGCAATATATCCCTGATAGAAGGTAGAATATAGCACTTAATAGTCTTATCAGCATTCTGCCATCGCTCATATTGTTGGACTTGCTTAGGAGTTGAATCTTCACCTGAAGGTGCAAGCTCATGTTCAATTAATACCCATGAAATTCATTCATATTGAAGAACAATGTCAAGGTTACGTCTCCATTCATTAAGATTCTCTCCGTTTACTAATTTTTTATTTTTCAAGAGCAAAGTGAGTGGATTCATTTTGTGGTTAATTATGTCTGACCATGTAAATTATTAAAGAATGAGCATACTAGTCAACAATATTGGAACTTTGTATAAAATCATGATGTATGTATGCATGATGATAAATTTAACAAAACTTAAAAAAATTAAAACTTTATACAACAGTTATTTTTTTATCTATAACGAACTAAATGATGGTGGGCCATCTTATCCATTAAAAGAAAAACTAGGAGCCTCCCACTCAAAAAATTACCAAGCATCTTCATGTCTAAACTTTTGAGAAGCACCATGATTTGGTCTATAGTTTTACCAACAAAGCTACAGTAGGTAGGATATTGATAAAATATGTTGAGTGTGTACCACTAAGGTACTTGCAAACCATGCCTCAGTGAGAGGTCACATTCGCTACCAATAAGTGGACTTATCCTTTAGGATCCAAACCATGCAAGATCTAGGATTTATGCCCTCTAGTGGGGAGTAACACTTCACCACATGCAAATGGGCCATCATATGGAGAACGTGGACTCTCATATGAGCATCCTCTCCCATTCAATCGTTTTGGGCTTTAAGTTTTAATAAATAACATCTTGTCTGGATGTAATTTATTATCCATCCTATATTGTTTCATTATATATCTCATACATAATGAATGCATGGCAAAGCCTAGGGTTAGCAATTTTCTAAATGATATGCAATGACATAATATCACATATTATTTGCATTCATTTATCCATTCATCACATAAACTAATAAGCCACTTTTGATTGTCCATCTTAGAAACATAAATACAATTATAAGGCTTTTAGGCCCAACAAAATCTTTTTGGACTTAGATCTTCCGCTTCGAACTCTTCGTTCATATGACCCGGCCCATTTGGTAAAAAGTGTGCAATGGCCTTTCTTTTCCAACAAAAATTTGAGTTTCACAAAACCGAAATTTGTCTAAAAGAAAACAAAAATCTGCACTTGTTTTTCAAAAAAACCGAAGCGTATGAATATGACATAAAAATTCCAGCACTTGTAAAAATCAAAAATTTGGATTTTCATAAAACTGAAAAATTTGTTGAAACAAAATTCTAGCCCTTTGGTTTTCATAAAAACGAAATTTGGCCAAGACACCATAATCAAAACCAAAACTTTCCCTCTTCATTTTGCAATCCATGATGTCTTCATGTTCATCATTACATGATTTTGTACATTACATAATCAAAGAAAATAGAAAAATGAAGCCGAGGAGGAAACATGATGATGAAAGGCCACCTTCCTTGTTACAAACCAAATGAAGAAAACTTACAAGGTAACTTTATAATCTATGGACAACCAAAAAAGCAAAACAAACACCATATATATTTCTATCATATTAAAATATGCAGCATCCAAAAATTGCCAACCTATGCATCACATATAGGAACCGAAATCATGCATAAGAAAATGTCTCTCATACTAATTGTTGGATCGAAAACTTAACCATGCAAGATTTGGCTAAAACGGTAGATTTCAAAACTTTTTTTTAGAAATCAAATTTCAGCAGAAGCAATATAACCAAATCAACATGTCAAGCTGTAACACCCCACTCCCGCCGAACCCGAACCCGATATCGATGGTGATACCCGAATCCGTGCCCCGCGAGGGTGGCGT
>JAOQML010000002.1:14452216-14472214 GCA_027568935.1 Erythroxylum urbanii
TTATTATTATTATTATTATTATTATTATTATTATTAAAGCTTCTTCGAGAAAATTTAGAGGCATGTACGAACAATCAAAGAAATATTAGACCTCTTTAAAATTCTTCAATATAATCCAATTTTCAAGCAATCAAGTAAATGTAAATCCTTCATGGTTCAAATATGATGAAAAGGCTTTCAAGAAAAATATGGTAAAGATTGTTAGCTAGGACTCAAAAGTGGTTACTCCTAAGGGATAAAATATAGTAGGATAAAAATAAAAAATAGGCTGAAGTAAAGGGTTAATCTAAATGCCTTTATCATTTCAATACTTCTAGTTTAACAATGTGATCTCAATATAGATAATAAAAGGAAGTTCTAGAATCATCCAACTATGTATGATAATATACATGAAAGAGTAAAAGAGATTAGAATGACGATGTATTTTCTCTTAGGCTAAAAAATTCACAAAAACACTTCATATGTGTAAATAATATGTAATTTTCATTTAAATTAATTATCTCAATGATTACTAAAAATATGACTTATAAAAACAAGTATATTCTTACTCTCATACTTTTGCGTACTAATTTAATTCAATAATTAATAATAATACAAAGTAGTTTGGACATACTTTAACTACATCGAGATGTCAGTTAATATTAATTAATCAAAAAGATTACAATAAGCTTAAGAAATTTGAAACCCCTTCCCTACACTTAAAATTGTACATTATCCTTAATGTACACAATAGAAGTATGGATAATTAAAATATCTATAAAAATATAAAAAAGTGATAAAGGTATCGATTGGTACTTTCTTGAATAATAAGATTTACATAATTCTAATATTTAAGTCATTAGAGGATCTTCATGTCTCGAAGCCTCATACTGCTAAAAAGCCAAAGATGACGTAGCTGCTCAAGATGATGGATGTAATATATATATCTTAAGGTATCCTACCATCTGCACTAAAACCTCCTTTATCCATCTATCATGTACCTCTCGTCTCTCTATCCACTTCATCAGTGCTGCTTATTTTTCTCAAGCTATCTTTAGCTGGTCCCGACGTCTACATAGTGTTGCCATTTTGGGCCATCATGCAGTAGCCTCCTCTTGTATTGCTACCCCCGTCTAAGATGGTAGTGATCCTTGTCTCAATGGCTGCTCTATTATATTGGGTGATCCTTATATTGTTTTGAAGCAGCATGTAAAGTTCAGAAGCCTGATTAGTCGATAAATATCTCCTATTAGTCCTCGCCTCCTACGTACTATATCCATATTTTTCATAACATCTAAATTTAGAGTGACCATATTACCGAGCAGTCTCATCGATGGTAACCTCTCGAAGACTCCCATCCTCCTTGGTAAATACATTGTATCTGGCTTGATGTAAGTAGTCCCTATCTTCTTTCCTTTGCTCTAATACCTAAACAATTGGGCTAAGGAATGCCCCAGGTGAATCGACATCCTCTTGCTCATACTCTATAGGTAGAAAAGATCCAGGTTATCATTAACTATGAAGCTGTCAACCTGCCCACTTAGTATATGACTCAGAATCCTGTCGATGTATCTAAGTGCAAGGTGTTGAAGGGTAGAGTCTTTGGATTTGTTTGGGTCATACTCATCCTTCCTATTGATAATGCGCTAGACATCTTGAGCGCACATCTTATATGAAAAGTCTATTCAAAGGGCTATGTACCTTGTGTTCGTACAAGCTCTTGGTTATAAAAACTCATCATCACAGAGAAATCCATATAGCTTATCTTGATCATCTCTCTAAATATCATGAAGTTAATCGTACTAAGATAGTCTTAATTATAGCAGTTCTTTTCCATAAAGAATATGGAGAGCACCTCAACTGCAAGCTCCTAGTATGAGGGCTCCACGATCTTGGAGAATTGAGACAATACTCCCGCACTGATCAAGTCCTGAACTTGCTAGGCCAATTTAACTTGCTCCAATGCCTCCCAATTGATGAATCTATAGCCTTAAGCCTTTTCTCCCTAAGCCTTTGTTACTACTTCTTATGGGTTTCAACATTAAAATGCAACAAATCATGTCGCTCTGGTTTGTGAGCTCCACTCGGTTCTCCTCTCTATCTTTTACTAGTATACATCCATTACCAAATGAATTTGGAAATGGACCTATGAAATCAATGCATCAAATATCAAACACTTCATGAACAAGAATGAAATTTTGAGGCATCTCATCTGGATGAGAGATATTAGTTGATTGTTGGAATCTATCATAAAAAGCTACATACCTTTAGGCATCTTTAAAATTGAAGGCCAATAAAAACTTGACTCAAGGATCTTTTGAGTCGTCTTATTTGCAATATGGTGCCCTCTGGTTGGTCTAGCATAACAATGTCTTAGGATCTTCCACCCCTTGGAGTGAGGTACACATCTTCTCACCATTTGGTCTGCACAAATATGAAAAAAATATGAATCTCTCAAAAAATAATCCCTCAAATCATTAAAGAATTTCTTCTTTTACTAATAGGAAATACCCATCAGTAAGATCTTAATCCCTAAATAATTTCCAATACCTATAAACTAAGGAGTTTCAATCCTCCTCCAAATTACAGAGGTGCTCTTTTTGGGAACAAATCATAAATGTCTTCTTCATTTAGTTTCTCCAAAATTAAGTTTTCAAGGTAAGGTAGATGATCTGTTATTAAATTTTTAGCCCCTTTCTTGTCTTTAATTTCTAAATTAAATTTCGACAACAACAAAATTCATGTAATTAATCTAGCTTAACATCTGATTTATTCATTAAGTATCTTAATGTAGAGTGGTTAGCATAAAAAACAACTTTCTATAAAACTAGATGAGTTTTAAATTTATCAAATGCAAAAACCACTACTAGTAATTTTTTCTCTGTAGTATTATGAAGCGTCCGTTAAGGTCTTGCTAGGATAGTAAATTGACTAAAAATATTTTTCCTTTCACTGTTTAAGTATTGCATCTATTGTAAAATCACTTGTATATCATATTAGCTTAAAAGGTAAATTCCAATATGTCGTAATTATAACTAGGGCATTCGTTAACTTTTCCTTAAGAATGTTAAACACATTTAAACATTCATGAGTAAAGTCAAAAGACATATCTTTCTTTGACAACTTGGTTAAAGGTTTAGCAATTTTGGAGAAATCCTTGATAAATCTTCTATCAAAACTTCGAATATCCTTAACTAAGGTAGGGGTGGTAGCTTCTCTGTAGTTTCCTTTTTTGCTTTATCTACCTTAATACCCTTATAAGAGATTTTATGGCCTAAAACTATTCCCTTTTGTAAAATAAAAAGACATTTTTCTTAGTTTAGCACCATATTTGTTTTCTCACACCTTTTTAGCATTCGTTTTAAATTATAGAGGCATAAATAAAAAGAATCGTTAAAAATAGAAAAATCATCCATAGATACCTCTATTATATCTTTGACTAGATTATAAAAAATGATCATCATGTAGCTCTAAAATGTAGCAGGTTCATTGCATAATGAAAAAGTCATCCTCCTATAAGCGAACATACCATAAGGATATGTGAATGTTATTTTGTCCTAATCTTTTTGGGCAATTAGAATTTTGAGATAACTCAAAATTCATCCAGAAAATAATAGTACATGTGCCCAACTATCTGCTCCAACATTTGGTCCATGAAGGGCAAAAGAAAGTCTTCTTTCTAAGTGGCAACATTCAGCATCCTATAATCTATGTAGACTCTCCACTCAGTAATAGTTCTCATAGGAATCAGTTCATTTTTCTTATTAGGTATCACCATCATTCCTATCTTCTTTGAGATAACCTACACAAGATTCACCTAAGAACTATTAAAAATAGGGTAAATTATGCCAATATCCATTAGTTTAATTACCTCTGCCTTCACCACTTCCTTCATACTAGGATTCAACCTGCTTTAGGGCAGTGCCACTAGTTTAAACTCCTCCTTCATCAGAATATTTTGCGTGCAAAAGGAATGGTTGATTCCTTCAATGTTAGAGATCTTCCAAGCAATGGTCCTCTTATACTCCTAAAGAAAATTTAACAACTTTTCTTTTTGATCTAATTTTAGATTTGACGTAATAATTATGGACAAGTTTGAATCCTTCTTAAGGAATGCATATTCCAAATGATCAGGAAGTTTCTTCAACTCCAACCCTGGTGGTTCTTTGATGGAGGGTTTCAAACTCGTCCTTTACTTCTATTGATCCCTTTGAACTCTTTCTTTCTTATAATAGACTTATTAGCCTCATCTTCATCCTTACCTTGAATAATAGAAAACTCCAATATGTCTTTGAAAAGAAATTTCTGCATAATGTCTGAAGCTATAGAATCACTAATATCAATAAAATAACAAGCATCATCATATTCAAGAGGGTGTCTTATGGAATCAGATATCTTAAAAGTAACATCTTTTTCTCCTACGCTAAGAACTAGTTTGTCATCATTAACATCAATAATAGTTCTAGCAGTGGCTAGGATGGGTGGACTTAGATTTTAATTTACTTCTATATCTTCATCCATATAAAGTATTACAAAATCTACTTGGAAAATGAAACTATCAACTTTAACGAGTATGTCCTCAATGATAACCCTAGGATATTTAATAGATATGTCAGGTAGTTGAATGCTTATTGTAATGGGTTTGGGTTTCCTTAATCCCATTTTCTTGAATAATTTGTAGGGCATCAAATTTATGCTAGCCCTAAAATCAGTTAAAACCTTTTCTACTAACAAATTAACAATAAAAATGGATACTTAAACTCCCTGTATATTTAAGCTTTTCAAATAATTTAATTTTTAAAATTTTCAAGCATTCCTTATTTAATTTTATAATAGCTAACTCCTACATCTTCCTCTTTTTGGATAGTAAATCCTTTAATAATTCTACATACTTTTGCATCTTTGAAATAATGTGAAGTTGTTTAAAAATTTAAGAAATTTATCAAATTGCTCATCCAGACAGTATTTCTTCAACTTAGTAGGGTATGAGATGGTAGGTTGGAATTCCATTTTTGGATGATGCACTAAATCTTTATCTTTATCTTTACTCATCCTCACTTTGGATCTTGTTATCAGCTTGCTCTCCCTTTTTACTGCTAGGGGTAATTATCTTCACACAGTATTTAGGATTTGTCTTAGTGGTAATAGATAAACTCCTCTGCGGGCTTTTAGAAATCAAATTTGCAAGCTGATCGACCTGAATTTCTAAGTTATATATAAAAGCCTTTGTTCTTTGATGCCTTACCATTGACTCTTGAACAAGTTTGGACATCATATCTTTTATATTTGACTTTTTAGCTTGAGGTGGATGCTGCTAAAATCCTGGTAGAGGGTTGTTCCTTACCAGCCCTTGATTCCCCAATAGAAATTAGGTTCATTCCTTTATCTCGAATTGTAAATATTACTATATGGATTGTTTTAAGGTCTAAGAGCATTCTTTATGTATTCCATATAATCGAATTGTAGTGCTTGACAATATTGACCTGGATGTCCCAACACGTATATCTCACACTATATAGCTTGAAATAGAGAATTTATAATCAATCCATCAATCTTTTTGCTCAAAGCATTAATCTGGTTTCCCAATTACACAACTGCTTCTACTTCATACACCCTCGTTGGCTTACTAAGTCTCACTCAAGAATAGAACCATTAATAATTATTTATGACCATGTCTTCAATGAGGTCATAGGCTACTTCTAGTGTCATTATTCATAGTACTCCTAGTTACCACATCTATCATATACCTCGCAGTTTGATTTAGCCTATTATAGAAGATCTAAATTTGCATCTATAATGGTAGGCCATAATGTGGGCATTTCTTTAACATCTCCTTGAATCTCTCTCGTGTGTCATATAATGTCTTTGAGTCAGCCTAGGAATAGGAGGAGATGTGATTCCTTAGTTTGGTAGTCTTTACTAGCGGGAAGTACTAATTCTGTACTACTTGGTCTCACGTAGTAAGTGATGATCTATACAGATAATTCAACCATTGCTTCGACCCCTTAATGAAAACGGGAATAATCTCAATCTTATTGTATCATCATTGAAACCATTGACTAAGGTATCACAAATCTATAAAAAGTTTGCGATATGTGTAGCCCATAAAACTGAACAGACTATTACACCATCTTAATGATACTTGGTTTAATCTCAAAATCGTTAGCGTTAATAGTCTTTCTCACAATGTTAGACTCTGATCCTATCAATTTTAATCAAGAATAATCAAAAATAAATTTTGGTTGGTATGCCATAGTTCCTGATTCTTTGGTATCAATATGATCTTCTAAGTCTTCTATCTGCCAATCCAACTTTAACTCTCTAAGTAGGGTTCTGCAAATCTTTCTATAAGTTGTTCTATTAATCTCTAGATCTTTGTCTACTAAGTTTGATAGATTACCTTAGATCATAAACTAACCCTAAGATCTATGAAAAATGAGAAAAACAAAGAGCCAATAAAAAAATAAATAAATTAGAATTAAAAAGGAAAAATAAAATAAGTAATAATGACTAGATTAATAAAACTCTATTTTCCTAATATTATATAGTCCCTAAAAATGATGTTAAAAACTTGATATAAGTGGTATTAATGTTTTAACACAAGAACTCGGTGTAGAAGTTGCCAGCATTGGCAATTACTGGCTGATCCTATAAGGATTGTAACTACTAGTATTAACCCTTTTTTATTATCTAACTATCGAATCAAGTTGTGGATTTAATTTAAACAAAACTAAACGAACTAAAATAAGGTTTAACATAAGAATTAACTAAGATAAAGAAAGCACTACGATTAAACAATATCAAATAAGTAGTGCCAAGGAGATGAATCCCCCTAAGATATCTTAAACATTAAACATTTATCATACAATTAAATTATTGATTATTGGACCATAGAAATTCATATCTTATATTAATATCTTTCTTAAGACTATTAACAACCCGTGGTTGATTAACTGAAACCTTTTTCTAGTTTTTTTGAGAATTAAACCTCTTTTTAGTTAAAACCCCTAAGATTGCACTACTTGATTCATGAATTTCACTATTAAGTTTGACTCTAATATAGAGGATTTATGTCTATTGAATATGTGACTTTGAAATTGTGAAAGTTGATATTAAAATATTTTCTTTAGGATAAAATTTAATATTTTTTATTAGCAAATTTTATGTTTATTTTATGCTGATTAAGTTTAGATGTTATCCAATTTTTGAATTTTGGTTAGAGAAAGACTGTATAAATTGACAAGTGTTTGCTCAATAAAAATTGAATCTTCTCCATACATATCTCTTCCTAAAAAAAAAACCAACAATGTCGACCTGTCTTTAGGTTTGCATGCACCTTCTTCCAACTATGATAATTCTATTCAAACAAAAGGATTTCTCAATCTTAATCATATAAAATCAAGCATTGAACTAATATTTTTGACATATTAGTTCAAGAATATAAACGCATAGTTGAATCACAATAAATCAATCAATTGACTTACATTGAATAAAAGACTATATCACTTTATCCATCCTAACTTAAGGTTCATCACACCTTGGAACTAAACAATTATCCATCCTAACTTAAGGTTCATCACACCTTGGAACTAAACAATTTCATTCCTAAATAAAAAAATAAAACATCAAATATTCAGAAGGACAGTTAGAAAAAAGAAGAATCTTTAATCTACATATTCCCCTTTATCTCTAATGAAACTCCATGAAACTTAGATGAAAGGTTGCAATTTATTGGATATGTTGAAGTAATCTTCTTATTTTTCTTATCCTCCATTCAGAACTGTTTCTTTTCTTTTTTGGTGTCTAATATGACTGCAGTTGCTCCCTCCTTTATCCAGCCTTCATAATTTCCTTTTAAAATAAGAAAGGAAGGTTTTTGAAATATACATGGTCACTTATATATTCCTGCATCTTAAAATTCCCTCTAAATTGCGACTTTACATAATTTTAAAAGCTTAAACAGGCTACATACAAGGTTGTATATGTCACAAACATGACCGTATCTTCACATAATCATAAACAACATCTTCGAAGCTTTATAAATTTGTAGTAATGAAACTCCATGAAACTTAGATGAAAGGTTGCAATTTATTGGATATGTTGAAGTAATCTTCTTATTTTTCTCATCCTCCATTCAGAACTGTTTCTTTTATCCTTTTTTGGTGTCTAATATGACTGCAGTTGCTCCCTCCTTTATCCAGCCTTCATAATTTCCTTTTAAAATAAGAAAGTAAAGTTTTTGAAATATACATGGTCACTTACATATTCTTGCATCTTAAAATTCCCTCTAAATTGTGACCTTACAAAATTTTAAAAGCTTAAACATGCTACATACAAAGTTATATATGTCACAAACATGACCGTATCTTCACATAAGCATAAACAACATCTTCAAAGCTTTATAAATTTATAGTAACTTACACAGTCTCTATACGTAATCATACATCTTTGAAGTTTCTTTAATTCTCCCTTTTTATGCCTTAATTTTGCCTAGATTCTTCTACATTTAGTCTATAAAGATAATTATTAACTAAAAACACACTTGAAGTAAAGTAAGGACCAAAAATACCATTAAAATCTCAAATAATAGGCAAAACAAACTAAAAATGGCTATAAAAACATAGTTAATTAATCATTTATCAATGACTATTCATACTAATCCCCTTCTGATTAAGAAAATAACCTAGATTTTAAAAGAACCCCTGATTTCATACATTTTAAATAGATCATTTCAAGTACCCTTCTGATTGCTACTCTATTATGAGGTAAATTAGAACCTAATAAATTAATTGTTTTTTCTTTTCTTGAGAAAATATTGTCATGATTATACTAGGGTAGGCTATTGTGGAGTGATGCTATATTGGAAATATGGATCAAGTTTTCTTAAGTTTAAAGCATGTATAACAATGTTTTTGTTAGATGCTTCGTCACATAGTGAGGCTTAGGTGTTCGGGGGAAAGGACAACTAGTGGAATCTAATCCTTTTTTGAGTCTGGTTATTTTCTAGTTCATTTCCTTAGAAAATATTTAAATCCCCCTTATAGTTATTATGAGCATAAAGTATATACTCTTTCCATGACATACGAGGTTTTGTCGGGTTCTTGGGGAGTCCCAAATATAAGTATGCTCATGTGTTATTATATGCAATAATTCAATTTAGAAATATTGTTTCCAACTTGATAAATTTTACTATGTTATCACTCTATAATAAAGAAGTTAATAGGTTTCATTAATAAATAAAGCTTAGTTTTAGGATTTGAAAAGAAAAGTATAAGATTTAGAACTTTGTTAGTGATAACATTATCAATTTCTAATCATATATGCATTCAAACTTGTTTTTAGGATTTTCAATTTTCAGGGTACTGATTTGTTCCTACAATTTACCTATTTAACAAAGCATTTCTACACTCATAGTCAATTAGTATAATTGTACACTTTTAAATTGTACAATGCATGGAATTAAGTTTTCATTAAAGGATGCAATAATTTCACTAATATGTCTAGAATTGACAGAAGGGTGGAAAGGAAATGATAGTTTCGCTTATCACTTGTCAACGAAAGGTTTCAGTATAAAAAATATGGAAATATCTATGTGAACATTTAATAGTTTATAATTTAGGGACTACTTTAGGAAGTCTCTAATTTACATATTTTAATATCTATAATTTAGGAAAGTAGAATATAAACATATATCCTATATTTTAAAAGCATAAGAAGAATTTTCCTAAACCCTAATCTGTAATATGAAACATATATCCTATATTTTAAAAGAATACGAAGAATTTTCCTAAACCCTAATTTGTAATTTGGTTTTGAAGATTAGGATTTTTTAACCTTTCAATTACCTTCACTTCAAGTTTTTAGCCTTCATTACTATAACTGAGATCATCCATCCTTCATTGCCGCAATTCTAAATCATTGTGTGCATCTTTTTATCCTTTTTTATTTTCTTATAATTTTAACCACATAAACCATGTTTGATGTCACAAAAACCATAATGTACCCTTTCAGAGGAAGTTCAAATCCTCAAATAGAAGTTCAACCAAAACGTGAATTTTAAAATATTTTAGTAGCATACTATTTAGATGGAAAAAAACCATCTGAAGTGGTCCTAAACTCATCAAAGCAATCCTTGAGGTAAAAGAAAAAATAAATCACCAATTGGGAACTAGTCCTAAGCAAGGAGAACTATGTTTTGATGCTTGAAATAAGGAGGACCCTCTCACAATGTCTTAGCTATGCAGCTCCATGACACCCAAAATTAATGATACTTGCATGTTTTCCAACAGCTCAAGCCATTTAGGAGGCTATTCGACAAACTTATTCCAAGGCTAAGGATGTTGCCCAGGAGTACTTAAAGTTAATGTTAGAAGATAAAGCAAAAAGGGAAAATTCTCATAGAATATGCCAATTTGTTACAAGTTTTGTGGTAGGGATTAGATCATTCTAGGATAATTGAGATACGCTATAGTAATTATTCTGATAAAATAAAAAATTTCACTAAAAAGGATGGGTGATTGACTCTTTATAATTGTTTTAATTATGAAATGACTACAAATGCACAGTGTAGTTATAGCTAGTACCGATAAGTATAGGTTAATCCTATAAGGACTAAGAGTACTAGTAATTACAAATATCCTATTATCTAGTCTATGGAATTGGTTTTGATTTATAAGAAAATAATACTAAAGCAAGTAAGATAAATGGAAAAATGATTCAATTAAAGAATTAAAAAGCACTTAGTAAACTATTGATGTCAAAAAATTAGTATCTAGGTTATGAATCTCCTTAAAACTCTAAATAGATCGATCTTTTATTATGCAATTGTTTTATTGATTTAATAAACACTGGAGATTCCTATGGTATGCTAATAGCTGACCTTGAGTCTAATAAAAACTAATCCTAAGGTTTTCAATCAAAATTCTTAGGTTAAAGTTTATAAGATTACATTACCGATTTGTTAATCCCTTTATTATATTTGACTCTAATCGGGAAGATTTATGTCATCCTATCTCTAGGGTTGCAATCAACTCCATCCAATTATGGTAGATCTATTCAAACAAGAATTTCTCAATCTCTATATTATGAAATCATGTTATGATCTAATATTTCGGATCTAGTAGAACATAAATAAAACATGTAATTGGATCATAATATATTAAGCAAACTAATTGAATTAATAAAAGGATCAAACAATGTTAAAGTGTCAACATAGGGTTTATCTAACCTAGACACTAATTAGTTACATATGATTGGAAACGAAATCAAACAATAACAAAAAGAAAAATGAATAGAAAATAATGTGTTCATAATTTTAAAAATCTCCTTGGTTATCTCCTCTTGAATATTTTTGCAAGTAGAGGTTTGATCTTGTATTCTCTTGGATATTTGATGAATTCTTTGTATTTTCTACTTCTCTAGATTAAAATTGCCCCTTGAGTTGCCTCTCAAAGTCTCTGGACTTCTCTTTATGTCACTTCTCTTCAATTTCCTTGAAATACATCCTTTTATATTAACTGTAAGGTTTTGAGGAGATGCATGGGCTGATACACAGCCATGTATAACCCAAAATCTCCAGAATATGTGAATTTACATGACCTGTGAGAAGTGCACTGGTTGTTGCATGCCCATGCATCCCTTTTGTGCTTCCAATCTTTGTTTTATGCTGTGTTTTCATTCAAATTCTTCTCCTTTAAGTTCATGAAGACAATTATTCTTTTAAACACATTTGGAGCAGGTTAATTGCCAAATATACACTAAAAGTATAAACTATCAAGCAAAAATACATCAAATATGGGGTATAGATATGGTTAATTATGCATCTATCAATAATGTGTATGATTGTCTTATATATTCCTAAATCCTAAATTTAATTAGATAAGGGTGCATATTATGGGGAATAAAGAAGTTCCATTGTTGAATGATATGATTTCACTTATGAGAGCTGAAGAGAGTAGACAGACTGTAATGCTTCAACCACAAAGTATGAAAAATTCTTCACTAAATACTGCATTAAATACAATTCCAAAATTTAGGAGAGTTGAGTTGACTAGAGATGATTAGAATATGGAAAGTAAGGAACACCTTTAGTGTACATATTATAAAAATCAAGGTATACTAAGGAACATTGTTGGAAATTACATAGTAAACCATCAAAATGAGGCAGTAATGAGAATCAACAGAAACCTTCCAATTTAGCTCAAATAACTCAAAGCAATAAAAACAATTATAAGAACTAGGAAGTTTCAGTGGTGGAGATATTGATAAGCTAAAAACCTACTGGTAAACTTGACAAATCACCAAATAGAAGTTTATTGTATCCCTCAGTTAGCTTTCATATGCGTTCCTTTGTATTTTTAGTTTATTTTATCCCTCAAGTTAACTTTCATATGTGTTCCTTTGTATTTTTAGTTAAGTCTTCTTCTTTAATTAGATTTAGTGCCTAAAAAAACTCCTTTTTAATATATGGATTATACATAATGGTACTACTGATCATATGAACCTTTAATCCACTCAATTTCAGACCTACACTCCTTATCTGAGTAATATGAAGATTACTAGTGTTAATGGATCTCTTATCAGTGAAGCTAGCATAGGAGATATACAACCTACACCATCAATCTAATTACAAAAATGTTTTTCACATACCCAAGTTAGTTATAAACATTCTTTATGTAAAGAAGTCAATTAAAATCATAAAAGGTCAAGCAATTTTTTGCCCTTCCTTTGTGAATTTCAGTGCCAAGATTCGGGGAAAAAGATAGACCTGCTAAAGAGAAAGACAAGCTATATTACTTAGATACTTCAAATGAATTGCCTATTATAGTAGTCATAACTTTTTTTTATCCATATTATCATCATAAAAAAGTAATGTCATCTTGTCTCATCATTTTTGTTGGGGTCATCCATCTTTTACAACTTTAAAAATCATGTTTCGTTCTTTGTTTAATGGAATAGATTTAGGGAGTTTTTATTGTGTTGTGTGTGAGTCTGCAAAACACACTTATGCTTCTTTTCTAATTATAAATAAAAGAGTTTACACTCCTTTTTATCTAGTCTATAATGATATTTGCGGTCCTGCCCCTATTCCTAACATATTTGGTTTTAAATAGTTTATATCCTTTTTTGATGATTGCACTCATGTCATATGAATTTTCTTATTGAAAAATAAATCTGATGTGAGTAACATTGTCCTAAATTTTCATTTAATGATAAAAAATTAATTTGGTGACAAAGTTAAGAACTTTTGATCTGACCAAGAGATTATTTTAATTAAGCTTTGTCATCATAATTTCAAAAGGAGGGCATTATTCATGAATCATTTCTTGATAAGAAAGAATGGCCTTAGTCATCATATTTTCAAAAGGAGGGCATTATTCATGAATCTTTTTTTGATTATACACCTAAACAGAACAAGGTGGTGAAAAGAAAGAATGGTCATCTTTTTGAATTCTAATAGAGCACTATTGTTTCATCATAATGTACCTAGACATTATTAGGGGAAAGTTATTTTTACATCTACATATATAATTAATAGGATGCGTTCAAGTGTTTTGGATTTAAAAACTCTATTACAATGTCTTTCTTTCTTTTTATCCAGATGTTAAAAATTCTAATAACTTAGTTTTTAGTTATACAATATTTGTCCATGTTCATAATCCCCAACGAGATAAGTTAGAACCTAGACTTGTCAAATGTGTATCTGTATGATAATCACCGATTAAAAAAGTCTATAAATGTTATGATCCATGCTCTAAGAAAACACATGTGTTTGCAAAAGTAACATTTGTAGAAGTTGTACCCTATTTTCCTCATCCTTATCTTTAACGAGAGTCAACATATAAGATAAGGATACGAGTGATAGCTTAGATAATTTGTTACTTTATTTCCCATCATTACCATCCTTTAGCAATCCAACATAGAGTCCAACAAAGAATCCATGATGCATGATAAAAGAGCTATAGATACTAATGCTGATGATAGGAGATTTACAATGGTTTATTTAAGAAAGCCAACCAATGTTCCTAATTTAATAGCAACCCAATAATTAAATCCGAATCAACCAATCCATGAGGTATATGAGATATCTGAACCCTTTTAACTTGAAATGCCTAGTGAACCACAAACTTCAAATGATAATAGTGATTTACGCATTGCCTTGAGGAAAAGAACCTAAGAGTATACCAAGAGACCTTTATTCCTTATATCTAGCAAAGTATCATTTTGTAAATTTTCATATTCCTGTAAAACTTTTCTTACTAGCGCAAATACTATTCCTATACCCAAGACCTTATTTAAGGCTTTATCAAATGAAAAATGGAGGAAAGCTATGGAAGTGGAAATGGATGCATTAGAAAAAAAACAACACTTGGGAGTTAGTAGAATGATAAAAAAGAGTAAACTAGTGGGATGCAAATAGGTTTTCACCTTGAAATATAAGGTTGATGGATCTTTGGAAAGGTTTAACGCAAGACTAGTAATTAAGGGATACACCCAAACATATGGAGTTGATTATTTAGAAACATTTCCTTTATTGCAAAAATGAATACTATAAGAGTTATTTTTATCATTGACAACTAACTTTGGTTAGGAATTGTAGCAATTTGATGTAAAGAATGCATTTCTTCACGGATATCTAGAAGAGGAAATTTACATGGATATCCCTCCTGGGTTTGGTAAGGAGGTGGTAGCTAATAAATTTTGTAAGTTAAAGAAAGCACTTTATGGTCTGAAGTAATCACCAAGGGAATGGTTTGGTAGATTTGCTAATGTGATGTGTACTATGGGTTATAGGAAAAGCCAAGTTGATCATACACTATTTATTAAACATTCAAATTCAAGGGGAGTTATATTTTGTTAATTTGTGTTGATGATATATTTGTGACTGACAATGATGAAAATAAGAGAAAATTGATAAAGGATCTTTTAATTAGGTAATTTGAAATAAAGGAGTTATGAAACTTGAAATATTTTCTTAGGATTTAATAAGGGATATTTTTCTCAGAACAAAATATGTTCTTGATCTTCTAAAATTAACTGGGAGATTAGCTTGAAAACCAACGCCTACTCTTATAGAACCGAATCATAAACTTAGTGAAGCTAAAGAAGAGCCCATTGTTGATATAAAAATGTATCAATGCTCGGCTGGAAAACTCATTAATCTCTCACATATAACTACAAGGCTAGATATAGCATATGTAGTTAGCGTTATAAGTCAATTTGAAGGGATATCTGAAAAGGGATTCTGTTTTAAAGAAATAATTTGTTTTTTGTTGAAGTGCATAATGATACTGATTATGCAAGTTTACTGATTAATAAAAGGTCAACTTCAGGATATTTTATGTTTTTGGGTGGAAATCTTATAACATGGAGAAGTAAGAAATAAAATGTTGTGGTTAGATCAAGTGTAGAAGTAGAATTCAAATCAATGGTATTTGTGAGTTGTTGCGGTTGAAAATTTTACTTAATGTTTTCAAGGTAAAATGGAATGGCACAATTAAGTTATATTGTATCACAAATCAACAATCAGTATTGCACATAATCTAATGCAACATAATCGGACAAAACATGTTAAGATTGATAGACACTTTATTCAAGAAAAACTGAAGAGTGGATTAATTTACACATATGTTCTAACAAAGGGGCTAAGTACTCAAATGTTTTAGAATATTCTTGGCAAGCTAGGAATCATAAATTTATATTCACTAAGTTCAAGGAGGGGGGAGGGGGAGTGAGGAATGGAGGGGGAAAAAATCTATATACATTTTTCATAGTCTATAATTTTGGGACTACTTTAAGAAGTCTCTTATTTACATATTTTAATTTAGGAGATAATTTAGGAAAGCAAAATACAGATATGTCTATATAAACATGTATTTTGAAAGAATAAGAAAATAATTTCCTAAACCCTAGTTTGTACTACAAAATAGTAGACATTGAGTGGCAACATTTCCAACTAAAGCACCTCCATTATTGCAAGGCATGTCTCTATCTCTCAGCAACAGGAGGGTTTTGAAAACATTCATTAAGAGGGTTGTTTCACAGAATTTTCACTTTACTTAAGAGCCTAATAAGACGAGTCATAATCCAAAGTTGTGTTCACCACACCACACTGACATTGAACGCAATTCCAGGTGGTAAGTTCCTTTCCATATTTATCCATGATGGGTTAAACAACAACATTGGCTAGCTAAACCCATTTGGAATTATTTCTTTCAAGTTGCGGCTAATGACATCTTGTAGGTTTTTTTTGCCTGAATTCAGTCCTTGGTAATTGCTGGCAACCACCATCCAGTAGGATGTGGGATACCTCTCAGCAGGTAGATTTGATAACACATTGATATAGGAAATGTGCCAGAGTCCCCCCCGAGCCTCCTCAATGTATTCCCTTATATAAGGTAAATACAATGCTTATAAATGACAAAGATGAATGTATACAATGAATTACAAAGGTGTATCTATACAAAGTATCTAATTAATCTATCCATTACTCCCCCGCAATCGGAGCGGGACAGCAACGAACGATCAGATTGGAGCGGAAGCGTTCGAAAAGAGGTCGTGGAAGACCCTTAGTAAAAAATCAGCATACTGGTAGTCGGCCAAGGTCGGTCATAGCAAACTCAGAGGACAACTGAGAGATAATATCCTGAATAAGCTCGTTAGAAGATCCCGTAATGATAGTATCATCCACATAGAAGAGTAAATAAGCCACATCATGCCCCCTGGAGTAGACGAACAGAGACTCGTCACTAACACATCTGGAGAAACCAATCTGAGAAGTAAGATAAGTGGCAAATCTCTAAAACCAAGTTCTAGGTGCCTGTTTCAGACCATTTAAGGACTTGCACAAAAGATAGACATAATCCGGATGTCGTGGGTCTCGAAAACTTGGAGGCTGATGCATATAAACAGTCTCGTTCAAGTCACCGTGAAGAAAAGCATTTTTATAAATCTTTGAAACTATTAATTTTTCGCCGTAAAAAAACGCAAAAAATGAATAAAAAATGGATATAGAATATAGGTTTCTTACGAAGCTCAAACTCTTACAGAGTCTTATATAATTGATATAGGCTGCCCCGCTATAGCATCGAGCTGTTGGTCTAAGGAGACAAGTACTTCTTGTTATTGATTAAAATTAAAATTAGAATCATAATCTCTTTTAACTACTCAATCAAACTATTATATAACCTTAAAATCGAACCTTTATTAGTTCAATGATTCCCATAAGTTATAACTCTTTGTTTATTCAACCATGATCTTGTTCCAGATCTCTTTTTTATGATTTACGGTGCGTGGGAATCTTGGTGTTCCAATACTCGATTGTTGACGGACCCCATTATGGCATCATTCTCTAGCCTTATACACCAGGAAAGGCAAGCAGAGGTCCTGCAACCTCTTGTATTTATTCAGAATAAATGCTTATGCTATCCTATATAGCACATCAGAGAGATAACAAAGGAACCTTAGCTTAAAATCGAGTATTTTGATCTAGAATTCTTTAATCACCGTGTCCGCTAGCTAGCTAGATGGTCTCAAATTCTGAGCATTATTTAAGGTTAAAATGGGTTAATTATGTGTTCTTACGTTGTTATTTCGTAGATGACAATCATACAAACACAGCATGAACTGATCCAAGTTTTGACGGGTGGAATGTCTCTTTCAAACCATGTTAGACAATTTAAGTGAGGTCACTTTCCAAATCACGTCAGGACAGCTAATGTGGTTGTCTCAATGAACACTTTCTCTTATAAATTCAGTTGCAATGACAGTTAACTAAAAGCATTACGATATCCGGAGATGAGGATATTATTGAAGTGCTTCCTCCACTTGCATACTATGATGCTTGAACTTGTGGTTATAGCTTTGACGAAAGGTTCGTTTCTTTAACTGGTGGGGTTCTGCACAATCATGACATGCTAGTACTGTACTTTCATGCTTGGCGAAAACAGAAAGAAATAAAGTGGTTGATTTGATTTAGTTGGCATCTTCATTATTATACTCTATTCAAATCAGGAGTCACATAGAATAAAAAATTTTATATCTTCCCATACGCCATTACCTAGCTCAGGAAAGAAAGACTTGACATCTGACTAGGTAGTGCCCATTATGCTTTGTTTTGTTAGGAGTTGACGTAACACGGTTATAATTCTAATTTAAGATTGGATCATTGTTTTTATGTATAATGCTAATGTCTATATTGAGTACTTATTAAGGTACTAATCAACTAGTTGGTTCATTTTATTCTCACCACAAATTTGTTAATTCAAGAAAGTTTTGGACAGCATCAATTTGATGAAAGTAGTATGTGCACTTTGATTAAAACTCCAATATTCTTTTTCCATGGCCTGTCAATTTTTGTATAAAGGGCCTCACCTCATAGTTAGCACCCACCCATTTCATGGATTAGATATTCTGTCTCGTTTAGGATTTTTGCCCATGATTATGCCCCTTAAATACCCCCATTTATTTTTGAGGGATAAGGGCCAACATACGTTACTGCCACTCTTTACGTCATCAATTAAAACTCACCCTTTCTTACAACATTAAGTAGCGAAAAGGACACTTATTGACTCTCTCGTCAATTTATTCTAGACTGTCTTTACCCTAAAATAGGGTTTATGTTTTGTTGCCTTCAGCCTTGTCGAACCCAAATCCAAAAAGAAGCCCGCAGGTCTAAATATTACCAAGAGCAGTGGTTAATTGTCATAAACTTTTAAAAGCTTAACTATTTTTTAAAAGCTTGCGGTTCAAATTAATAAAACAAATATTTAACATGTATTATGTCAGTAATTAGACATTGTTTTTACTGAATATAATTCATTAATAATATGAAATTAATTTGACATATGATATTATGTTAATGATTTACAAAATCATAATTTGAAATAAAAAGTTCAATAATTGTATCCTAATATTATTTTCTAAAATTAAAATTAAATTACAAGTAGATTTTTTGAAAGGGATAACATATTTTAAAGTGCTCAACTTTTTGGATTTTTTATAATTCATTTCTTAAACTTTAAAAATTTTTAATTTATTGACCAATATTTTATATAACTTTAACAACTCAATTCAAAATGTTAATTTTGTTACCATTTTATTGATTTGGCTAATAGAATCTTCTTTGTCCATGACATGCAGATGTCTACTTGAGCAAGTAATAGCTAACTAATCATCCACTTGGACTAAGACACTGAACCTATAACCTCTTTCACACATTAAGTTTGATATTTTATTCCACATGAATAATTAATTGACAATGATTTTCAAGTTAATTCCCACATATTATTTTAATCAAATCAAAAAAATACTAAAGAGAGTTAATATTGTAAACTGAGTTGTTAAGGTTATAAAAGTTTGATCACTTAATTAAAAAATTTTGAAGGTTTGGACATTGAGTTGAAAAAAAATTCATAACGTTAGAGACTTTAGAATATATTATCCCTTTTTTCTTGTAAGAGAGGTATGAGCTCTATTCAAAACCTCAACCTATTATCCTGCAACGTTGCCAACCTATTATCCAACAACTTTGCTAACTCTTCACACCAGATTAGAAACCTTTCCCTTTAAAGTATGGGGATTGGTCTTTCCCCAATCGTATCTTCCTTAAGTTATAATTATAAACCATCTTCACCGATTCTCTAGCCTCCTCCTTTTTCATCTGACTCTTTAGGCATCCTTCTTCTTCCTTCTTCTCCTTCCATTCACATCATATTAACATCTTCTCAAGTCTTCCTTTCCTAAACTTGAACTCCTAAACACTCTCCAATATCCCAAACCATTATCTCGCACTCAAACTTCCCCTCAAGATATCCCAGTCCCCATTTTATCCTCTATAGAGGTTTTCCCCTCCCTTCCATCCAAAACTCCTTTGGTTTAAGCCACTACTCCTTGGCCTATCATTCACCTTGTACCTTCTCCTATATCCCCTACCTCCATTTTTTTCTCTAGCCTCCTCCTTTTTCATCTGACTCTTTAGGCATCCTTCTTCTTCCTTCTTCTCCTTCCATTCACATCATA
>JAOQML010000002.1:14493644-14504263 GCA_027568935.1 Erythroxylum urbanii
TTTGATTCTAAGGTTTATTCAGGAATTTTTCTAGGATATTCATTATCTTCTAAAGCTTATAGGGTTTATAATCTTGCATCTAAATTTGTTGAAGAATCCATTCATGTCAAGTTTGACGATGGTTCCTAACCAGATAGAAGTAATGATACTGATAATGAAACCCTAACAGTACCCTTAGTTGATAATGAAGGTGTGTCACCGTCAAAAGCTTCTTTAGAGAAAGTAGAAGACGTTCCTGGAAGTTGTAGTTTGAAAAGGGACTGGAGATATAAATCTTCTCACCCAGAAGATCTGATTATAGGAGAAACCTTGGATGGAGTGAGAACTAGGTCTAAATTCAGAAGAGAAGCAAATGTAGCATTTATTTCTGAAATAGAGCCTAAGAAAATTGATGAAGCTCTTCAGGATGAAGCATGGATTTTAGCCATGTAAGAAGAATTGAATCAATTTACTAGGTGTAAAGTTTGGTTTTTAGTTCCCAGACCTTCTAAAAAGTCTATTATAGGAACTAGATGGGTTTTTAAGAATAAACTAGACGAGTCGGGAAGAGTGAGTCGTAATAAAGCTAGAATAGTAGCTCAAGGCTATAATCAGCAAGAAAGAATAGACTATAATGAGACTTATGCTCTTACAGCTAGGTTAGAAGCTATTAGGATTTTACTTGCATATGCTGTCTGTCATGATATAAAGCTATTTCAAATGGACGTGAAAAGTGCCTTTTTGAATGCTTTTATAGATGAAGAGGTTTATGTAAAGCAACCTCCTGGTTTTGAAGATCCTAAGAAACCAAACTATGTCTATAGACTTCACAAAACTTTATATGGCTTGAAACAAGCTCCTCGAGCTTGGTATGATCGTCTAAGTTCGTTTTTGATTGAAAATGGTTTTAATAGAGGAAATATAGATAAGACTTTGTTTAGAAAGTGCATTGAGAATGATTTCATCATAGAACAAATATATGTTGATGATATTATTTTTGGTGCAACGACTAAGAAGATTTATTCTAGTTTTGAAAAATTAATGAAAAGTGAGTTTGAAATGAGTATGATGGGTGAATTAAAATTCTTTCTTGGTTTACAAGTTATGCAATCTAAAGAAAAGATTTTTATTCATTAACAGAAGTATATTAAAGAACTTTTGATCAAGTATGGTATGGATAAAGTAAAATCGATGTCAACTCCTACGCATCTTTCAAACCCTTTATCTAAGGATGAAGCAGGAAAGAAGATTGATCAAACCCTTTTTAGTGGAATTATTCGTTCTTTACTTTACCTTACAACAAGCGGACCTGATATTTTGTTTAGTGTTTGTTTATGTGCAAGATTTCAAGCAGATCCTAGAGAATCTCATTATATTGCTGTTAAAAGAATTTTGAGATATTTATCAAGTTCTACTGATCTTTGCTTAATGTATGAGAAAGGTAAAGATTTCAGGTTAATTGGCTATTGTGATGCTGATTACACTGGAGATAGGATTGATAGGAAGAGTACAAATAGAGGATGTCACTTTTTTGGCTATAATCTAGTTTCATGGTCTAGTACGAGGCAAAGCTCATTTGCTCTATCTACTGCAGAAGCTGAATACATGTCAGCTGCAAGCTGTTGCTCATAGACTTTATGGATCAAGTATTAGTTAGAATATTATTCAATACGAGAAGAACTTATTCCAATCTTTTGTGACAACACAAGTGCTATCAATCCATCAAAGAATCCAATACAACAATCAAAGGTAAAGTATATCGAAGTAAGGCATCATTTTTGCATCATTTTCTGCGAGACTATGTACAAAAGGGATTTGTCAGTTTACAGTTTGTTGAGACGAATTATCAGTAGGCAGATATATTCACTAAACCCTTGAATGAAGAAAGATTCAAAGAAATCAGACAAAAATTAAATATGGTAGTGTTGAGTGATAAATCGTCTGACACGTCATGACTCAGAGGATGTTTATAGAAGGAAGATAAAAAGTTGTAAGTTTTTAAGAGCACAGTAACTGTAAGTTACAGACGGTAACTTTTGAGATGGTAGTATAAAAGAGAAATCTTCTCAAAAGGTTCAGAACATCACCGACTTGAGAATCCTCTTGAATACTTCTGAAATCGACATTTGCGAAGCTCTCAAACAAACAACTGTTCAGATTTCAAGCCCTTTCGGTTACATTTTCATCTTCAGAGACAAATCGCATTACCTTGAGAAAGTTTCTACTATCTAAAGAGCATAATGAATCAAGCTATGATTTATAGAAGACTTGTTGATTTCGACTCCCTGAAGAAGAATCAGATGGACATTGAAGCAGAAGTCGAGGCAGCTGGATGTAAGAACTTCTTTCAGGTTTGTGAAGCAGTTTATCTGAATGAAGTTTATGATTTTTGGAAGAATATGAAAGTAGTAGACGATACTGTAGTATCAATGGTGGATAGATTGTCGGTTATTGTGACATTGGAGCAAATCAAGAAGGTCAGTGGATGTCCTTGTGTTGGAGAAGAGGTGTCTCACAACACTAAATGGATGACTGAAAGCCTTATAGAGAAGGCACATATCAATTGACAACTATATGGATGTAGCGAACCCAAGGACACGAAAGCAGCAAATCTTGTTCCGAAGGCTAGGGTTCTACATACAATACTCTTTCACTGTATTCTACCAAGAACAGGATCGAAGAATGTTGTAATAAACAGTGATGAATAATTCCTGTTCTATCTTCTCAACCATCAGCCAATAAATCTTTCATACCTGATTTTGAAGTATATGATGAAGACAAAGAGGGATTCTAATGCCTTACCGTATGGCATGATATTAACAAGAATCTTTAGAGATTCTGAAATTCTTCTAGACAGAAGAAACAGGGTGAAGATGAATATTAAAAGCATTATAAATGCTTCCATTATAAGTAGAATGAGATTGAAAGCCCAAGAAAAGGAAGAGATAACTTCTAAAGAGAAAGCAAGGATTAAGGGGGAGCGCATAATTAGACATAGTGGAAATGTTACTCCCACAGAGAGGAAGAAACCTCAACCCTCAGGAAGAATGCTTTCAGAAGAAAAGAAAAAAATCCTCTGAGGTAGCAGTGAAAGATAAGACGATTTTACAGAAAGAAGGAAGCCAGGTGCATCTATCTAAAAAACAAGTGTCATTGAAAAGAAAAGGAGAGACGCTTATTGCTGAGAAAGTTAAGAAATCCAGAAGATCACCAAGATTACTAACTCTTCAACAAAAAGAGCAGAAGAGTGGAAAAGAATTGATTTCTAGTGAAGATTCTGAGAAGGTAAGAAAAGCACCTCAGGCAACTAGGTCTTTGGTCTTAATCTTGCAACAACAGCAACCAAAGTCAACAAAAGAGTCTAAGATTAAGAGGAAGTTGGAGTTTGAGAAGAAGAGACCCCAACACAACAACCTTCTGGACTGGTAGGAGAAAACAAGAAGTTGAAAACCAGTTAGAAAGAGAGTGCTTCAACTGGTGGGAATCAGAAGGAAAAATCAGTTGATTCTCTTGGTCCTATCAGAAAAGAGGACTTAAAAATGAAGGTAATAGAAGAAATTGTACCTGTGGAAAGTAGAAGCTCAATCATTACAAGAGGACCTGTGCAGAAGATAATCAAGGTACAAGTTGAACCTATCTTGGTTAATGATCGATCTATACATCTTATGAATCATGAAGGGAGAAGATTATATGGGATTCTGAGAAACGAAAAATCAGAACCATATCCTTTAAAGATGACAAAAGATCGATATACCATCTACCCAGTTATAGTTAGAAAACTGATCAAGATTGTACCTAATGTTCAACCTAGAGCTGTAAACATTGTACGCAATGAAGAAAAAGGGAAATAGAAGTTGTACCCTGAAGGAAGAACAAGTGATCTTACTGATAAGCAGATATAAGAAGCAGTAAGAAGCATAGATGATGCATGCAATGCAAAATAACCAAGAGGCATCTATGTTTCACACCATATTTCAAAGGCATCAAGAAGTAATTATGGACGCTTCTCTATAGACGCAAATGCTTAGGTAGTTGGAAGGGTAACTAAAGGATGGTTCAGAACTATTATGGTTGGAGGTATTCGTTTCAACTTCGAAACTTTTGTGAACCTACTTATCCATCTTAGACCTTTGAGTTCTATACCTACAATCAAAGATGTCCTTCACCTTCTTGGCAAAACAATACCAAAACTACTAAAATCTGATGACTTTGATCTCCTAGAAGGAAAACAATGGTTCAAACCTCCTGTTTTGAAAATCATTGAATTGGATGTTTTGCCTTCAGAAACATATGATGAACCAAACTTCTATCCATCAAGTGAATTCCAACAAGTTCCTACAATCAGGATGGAAGATGTTAGTCAGTCTCAGAAGTGGAGTCTGGAAGCCTTAGTGAAGGAGATGGAAGAAATGCATACTAATATTGATGATTTGAGGGACTCCATTGGTGATTTATATGAGGAAGTAGCTTATCTTCGGGTGACAGTAGAACAAGACCTCAAGTTGATTAGGACTGACATGCAACGAATGTTTTCTGAAATCTTGTAACATCTAAAAAACAAACCTTTTTGATTAATAACAAATAGGTGGAGAAACAGAAGATAGGGGGAGAAAAGAAGGTTGAAGACGAAAGAAGAAAAATAAGAGGGAGCAGAAGGAACAGAAGATGAAGCAAAATAAGAAGATAGTATATGTGTATTTTTTTCAATTCATTATCCTTTATCTAAATAAAAATAGTTCATTCACTTTTATTTTTCTATATTATGATTATTTGTTATCATCAAAAAGGGGGAGATTGTTAAGTCAGGAGGACTTTACGATAATTAATTTTGATGACAAACAAATAATAATAATATTAGAAATAAATGAACTAGTTTGATGAGTATGTTTAGTGTACAGAAGAAGAAAAACACAGACGAAGCAAAACACAGAGGAAGTGAAACACAGAAGAAGTCACAACACAGGAGAAACAAAAGAAAAAAGAAGAAAAACACAGACGAAGCAAAACACAAAAGAAGTGAAACACAGAAGAAACAAAAGACATAAGAAGAAAAACACAGACGAAGCAAAACACAGAGGAAGTGAAATATAGAAGAAGTCGGAACATAGAAGAAACAAAAGACAGAAGAAGAAAAACACAAACGAAGCAAAACACAAAAGAAGTGAAACACAGAAGAAGTCAGAACATAGAAGAAACAAAAGACAGAAGAAGAAAAGCACAAAAGAAGCAAAATACAGAGGAAGTGAAACACAGAAGAAGTCGAAACATAGAAGAAACAAAAGACTAAAGAAGGAAAACACAAACGTAGCAAAACATAGAGGAAGTGAAACACAGAAGAAGTCGAAACATAGAAGAAACAAAAGACAGAAGAAGAAAAACACAGACGAAGCAAAACACAGAAGAAGTGAAACATAGAGGAAGTAAAAGACAGAAGAAGCAAAGACACAGAAGAAAATACAGACGATACAAAACAGAAGATACGCGAATACATCGAGCGGTTAGTTAGTTGGAGTTAGTTACAAAACTCAACTAAATAGTGGTTATCAAGAATCAAGAAGCGGTTATCAAGATTCAAAGAAGCGGTTGGAGACTTAGACTATAAATACTGGTCACAGTCAAAGACTAAATAATTTTTTAGAGAGATGTTTGATTCTACAACTTTTGAGCATTCAAGTGTATACGTAAAAAATATTGTAGAGCTAAACTACTATAACAATAGCTCACAATATCTTTCTAGAGATAGAAAGAAAAGGCTGAGAGCCAGAAGAGGCTAAGATTGCTGAAAAGAATACTTGATGTATGAGACCCGAAGAGGCTCGAGAAGAAAGAAAGAATACTTGTACATTTATTGAAGTATAGTGAAAACTCAGAAGGAATCTGAGGACTGGACGTACCCCACGATTTGGGGTGAACCAGTATAAAATCACTATGTCTACTCTCTATCTCTTATCTTATTCTATTTTATTCTTAAATGAGTATATAGAAGTTATTTGCGATTTACCTTATAACAGTTGTCGTTAGTGTTATTCTTTTAACAAGTCAGAGAAGTTCTTATCAGAAATACAAAGAATTTTTATTCGCAAAAAGAATACACAATTCAACCCCCCCTTCTTGTATATTTCATCTATTATAAGTAATTTCTATATTAACGAGTGATTTACTTCAGGAAGTTCAAGATTTTTTAAGAAGAACTCCATAAGAAGAAAGGACTTATAGGATAGTAAGCATGACTTTAAAAAATATAGCATTAATTGATATAACCATAAGAAATTAGAGCATGCAAAGTTCTAAAGGAAAAAAGGGACAATAAGAAAAATAAAACACTTAAAGGCATAAAGGATGATATAATTGATTTAAAGTGTGAATAACCAAAAACTTAGGTGGCTAATATATGCTTCATTACTAATAATAATGCGATGTGTTCCAGTTCTAACTGTTATTATGATGATAGTGAAGTAGAACATACATATGATAAACTTTTTAATAACTTACATATCATGACTTTGAAAGGAAGAATTATCTTATAAATTTAAAGAACTCCAAAATCTATTAAATGAATTCATAAAGGAGGTTGAAAACATAAAAAATACATTTAAAGCAATTACTTTGAGAAAGATAAATTTGATATAATATTCTATGAGAATGAGAATAAAGATGATGAAAATTTGGATATCTTGCTTAGAGTTTAAAATAAATTGAATAACAAGTAGTGCATATATAGTAGTATACATCAATCGATCCTAAAAGGACATTTACAGAAGGAATATATTTTCACATTAAGGAGCCGTTGCATAAAACATCATATAAGAATATTACTTCCATTTTTAGACATGGTCACAAATACAAAAGTCAAATTATCTCCTAGATCTTAAGCTAAAAAAAATTATATATATATATACATATATGGCATAAAAGGTAGCTCTAAAAAGAATGAAACTCAAAGCAAGGTTGGCTACCATTTTAAGGTAAGTGCTTAGAACAAAGGTATGGAACAAAAATAAGCATCTTATAGGCCTTAACCACAATCTCATTATCATTATTGGCCTCCACAAAATGAAGGAGCATTACATATGCTTATAATCATATTAGGCCTCATTTTCGCTAAATGAGTATGTCCTATGCATGGCTTACTTTAATCAAAGAAAGCTCAAAATCATTTCCCACGTTTAAACAAAACCTAAAAATATGTATGTATAAGGTTACTATCACTTGTTGCGAACATATGTAAATCATTTTTTTGAGTTTTTTCTTTTTATAAAGATTACAGACATTTGATTTTTCTTTCTAAAGAAAAACCTATTACCCAGAAAGGATGTTAAAAATGCTTAAAAGAAGTTTTAGTTGATTTTATAGGATTATATCTACTAAAAACCCTTTTTACCTTTACCCTCATCTCTGATAAGGCTCAAAGATTTCAAGCATGCACACTATCCACCTTTAGTGTCTCAAAAAAAGTTTCAACGTATGGATTACATTAAACTCTCATTTTCAAGCTACCCTTTTCAAAACCTAATTTTTTTTCATTTTATTAAAATTTATAATTAAAGAAAATTAATTGTAAAATTGCATATGTTTTATGATAAAATGAAAGTTGAACTGTGTAATTTTTCACATAAGGTGGTTAGATTTGTAGTTTTTAAGAAATTTAAATTTAGAGTTTCAATATAGGAATTTTAATGAAATTATGAAATTTATAACTAATTGAGTTCTACTTGATGAACTCACTTTGCCTAATCTTTTGGAATTTTTTCAATTTAGTACTAAATATTTTAAATTTTTTAATTTACTAACAAAGCTTTCAAAACATGTATAACCTAATTTAAATCACTATCTCTATTTGTTATTTGAAGAAACAGAGCACAATTTTAACCTATGACCTGGACACTTATATGGTTTTTGGGGGACACTTGGACACTTATATAGTTTTAGGCCCAAAACAAGCAAAATTTATTTCTTCCTCATACCTTCCCTTTGTAAATTAAGAAAAAAATATTCACACTTTTTGAAGCCCAATACATGTAGGACTAAACATAATAATTCCTTACAATTTTGCTATAGTTTATTGTTGAATTTCAAGGTAATAGTTCATTTGTTTTATAAATGATGACTCTTTGTATTGTAGAAAGACTAGTTACGAAAATGGTGATTGGAGATGTTCATGTTTAATTGTTATTTTATACATGTTGAATGTAAAATCTAGTATCCATGTTTCTTGTATTTATATCCATTTTTTTCATCTTAGGTTTCTTTTTGAAAGGTTCTTTCAATTGTCCTTGAATTAATTTAAGTACTAATGGAGCCTATTTCCAAATTATGCTTGCTCACCAATTTTAGTTCCAAAACTACAAGGTTTCTAGGTATCCACCAAAATCTACGTAGATGTCTATGCGTCAAGTTAAAAGTGTGATCTATTAGTTAGATATTAAATAACTAAAATCTAATGTTTTGTCCTAGATTGTATGAATTTTGAAATATTAGTCACTAAATTAAAAATTACGTACCTTTTATTTACAATGTTGGAAATTTTCTACTAATAGGGTCATCATTAGGGTTGGTAATAAGCTATAATAACCCAAATCTGAGGCTACTTGTGGCCAATCTAAAGCCCTTTATAAGCAACCTGAGCCTATTTAAAGCTTGATCAAGCTTGGTATATATCGGTCGAGCCCGAGTTAGATTATAATTTTGACAACTCATAACTCAAACTATCTAGCTCCTAACTTGATCTAACCTGACCAATCCCATCAACTTTGATTCATTGTCATCATTGACCCCTCTCCATCACCAACTCTAGAATCATAATCCAAAATATTGGTTAGGTTTTATAAGTTCCAAAATAATATGGTTTTATGTAGATGACATTATGTCATGAAATAAAAACTTAATAACTCCAAAACCATGTATGGAAAATAGTCACAAGACTTACATCAAAATATAAACATATTGGAAAAGAAAAAGATGGAGATTTTGTGAAATTTGTTAAGTTAAAGAATAGCCAAATCAACCTTTGGTGAAACGATGATGATGACATTGAATTTTTAAATCAAAAAATGTGATGTATTAGATGGAATAAAACTTAAAATGTAATAGCCCATTTTCCATTCTAAGGGTTAGAGCCTTAGATTATTGCATATGAGTTAAATCATTTTAGCATTCATGAAATGCATTTCATTCACATTCATATCATTAGAATACAGATAAGAATTATGATTTCGAACATATTGCAAAAATAGTATATGCACCCAATTGACATATTCCGAGGTATGAAAGATTTAAAATGATCATGATGTGAATTGTGTATTGTTTATATCTTGAATTTTGGTTTGATGGATTACAAGTTGTAAATTTGGAATTAATTTTTACCATTAGAAAAGTGATGAATTAAAATGTATATTTAGACTAAGAAAAATTCCAAGTGGTAAGACAAATTGACATATGGAAAATTAGGATGACTAAGTTTATAAAATAAGTGACAAATGACATAAATAAATGAGTGACATTTGGAACGGGTAATTAATTGATAGATGGTAGGATGATTGAGTGAAAAATGGACTTGTAATTAGGCGACATTTAGCAGCTTATGAATATAATTGGCTTACATGCCTAATGACATATGTCATTGAAACAAGGTGACACCTTGCACCCAGTTGAATTAAGCTAATGTAGCAAAAGTTTCTGCTGGAACATTCACCATCTTCTTCTTTTCTCTCTACTGAAATTTGCTTGTATCTCACATCTCTTCGTTTTGATTTAAGCCTACTTAAATTGCTACATCAAATCTGTCACACCAGATTCTTTGAGCCCTTTTTATATTAGCTTATACTTGGAGATACTAATTTATATTAACATATACATGGTTGTATATGAGTTCAAAAAATATATTTGAACCCTTTCGATATATATGCCAGTGACATATAATGTTATATGCCCTTACATGAGCTTAGAATTCATCGGTATGTGAAATTTTGGAGATTTTTGATATATAAGCTTCTAAATGTGTAAAATCGAGTCAATTAGATGGATATGGTCATGTTGGCCATGTTAAATGTGTTCTAATACCTTATAGGTGATTAGACATGATTTATAGACTTATTGGACACTTAAAAAGGCTTAATTTGAAAAGTTGATGTATGTAAGGGCTTATGTGCAAATTGTTAAAAGTTAAGGGTTTTAAATGTAATTTTCAATTCTTGGAAGACTAAAAGGTAATTTTATAAATTTAAGGGGCTTAATTATAATGATCAAAAGTCCAAATACCAAAATGAAAATAAAAGTTTTGGTCATTCTCAAAATTTGGGCTTAATTGCAAATTTAGAAAAATTGGAGGGTATAATGGTAATTTCACATAAGCTAAGGGCAAAAAGGTAATTTTAAAATGTATGGTCAAAGATGAGTCAATAATTTAGGTCTTTCTTCATGTGTGGCCGTGCACCTATTCACTAAAAATTAGAAACACCTTGTTTTAATTAAAAGAAAGGAGAAGAAAGGAGAAGAGAGGAGGAGAAGAGAGTTTCAGCCATCACCTACCTTTCAACATTTTTTTTAATTATTTAACCCAAACCAAGGTGTTCTAAGGTAATTTGGGGTCAAGGAACTCAAATCTACCATTATATTTGAGAAATTCTCAAAGGATTTGAAGA
>JAOQML010000002.1:14513923-14525754 GCA_027568935.1 Erythroxylum urbanii
AAGTTTGAATTTTTGAAAAGGTTTTGGGTTCAAAAAGCTTAGGGAATGCATGGGTTTTAGTGAATATGTTTCTTTGAGTTCTCAAATTTGAATTCCTATTGAATGGGTATTGTTTTCATTGTTAAAGGAAAATCAAGAGAGGCAAGATGAACAAGAGGAAAGACATCCCTAAGCAAGTTTATAAGCAAAGAAATCAAGGTGGGTACATTTTTATAATAGAGTAAATAAGTCACTTTTTGTTTTCTTTGAATCAAGGAAGCTTAATGGTTTCAATTGCATCATAGATGCTGCATTTAATTGCTCTTAGTTGGATTTTGAAATTGTTATTTGTCTGCTACATGAATAGTGTTGATGATTTATGAAAAGACTTTGAAAATGTTTCTTTTTAAAAAGATGCAAGTTTATAAAATCATGTTTTCGAATTACTTCATATCTATGAAAAGCAAGTTTTCAAGAATTGCCATTTTGGCCAACAAGTTTACAAGATTATGAAATACATGTTATGTGGGTTTGGTTTGGTCCATTCTGTTGTCAAGTGCACTTCGACTAAAGGCTTCTCCTGCCTGCCCGCTAGTAACATGGGGCTCTTTTATGGACTCCCTTATGTTTACGACTACACAAAACCACTAAGTGGGATTGTGCTAGTTCATTCTGTTCACAACTTCACATAACCATTATATGGAAATGTGTTAGTTTGTTCTATTTATGGACCTTCCAAACCAGTCTGATATGCTTATGTGCTCATGATATGTTTGACATGATGGATACATACATGATTTGTACTATTATGAATTTTTGACAAATTGAGAATTCCACGAAATAAGTGTTTTATGGTTTTTAAATGCGAAATCACTACAGTTATGAAAAGGTTCAATGACAATGAGTTTTATAAATGGTTTTTGCTTGTTTCTTGATTATAAACTTGTTACCCACAAGCTTTAAGCTCACCCCCATTCTCCTCCCCATGTCCAGGTGATGAGCAAAAGATGGAGTGAAAGAGAGTCAAGACCTAACTCTGATTATGCATTTTTTTATATTATAAGCTAGATTTTGTAATCATGAGGCTTTAGTTGCATTTCATATATTGTTAGTTCAAGTATCTTATGTATTTCGGGATGTTGAGACATTGGTGTATTATGGTTTGAAATGTCACTTCAGCTTTGTAAAGAACTCTTATCTTTTGATGTAAATGAATTATGAGTCACATATGGATGAAGTTGAGTAAAAATATGAATTTGTGTAAGGATAAGGTTGAGATGATACATTTTGATCATGAATTGTTGATGCATAAGTGAGATGACAAAAAGGGTTGAAATGATGAGTGTTATTGAAAGATAAGATTTTAAGTTGCATTCTAGTAAGATAGGTAGCTTGGGTTTGAATTCTACTGCAATGGGTTTTCGCTGCATATATATATATATATATATATGCTGCGGCGAAGCCGAGAGTTCGCCAGGACGTAATTCACGTGGCGACTTTGCCACAGTGAAGATTATACTTTTCGCCGTGGCGAAATCGATCCGCATAAGTTTGCTGCGGCGAAGATTCATTATGCCGCGGTGAAGCCCGCCTTTACCCCCTAAGGATTTTTAGCTTCCACTATGCCCAAACTTGTAGTTTGAAAATCTCATGGCCTCAAAGTAAGAAGATGAACCGATAATGATTAAGGTGTTCTCTATTGGAAATAGTTCAAGTTTTATGATTTCCCGCAAGAGTTGGACTTCGAAAATGGGGTCTAACAAAATCTAGTACTACAAAATCCTTAGGAATTATAAACTTGTCCACTTTCATTGGCACATCCTCTACCATGCCAAATAGTTCATATATATTGATCTACCAACTCAGTAATCCTAGACGTCAGCGTCACATCTCTTAACCCCAATTTCCTAAATATTAACAAAGGCATAAGATTAATACTTGCACTTAAGTTATATAAACATTCTAAATTACTAACTACATAGGGTATAGTAAAACTCTCTAAATCTTTCAATTTTGAAGGCATGTGGTGGTAATTATGGACCTATAACTTTCTATCAAGGAGATTGTTTAATGTTTAATTTTCCTCTCAAGTTCGTTTATTCGATAAGATATCTTTGAGAAACTTCATGTACTTCGTTATACTTTCCAAAGCTTCCATAAAAGGCAAGGTTATTTGTAATTTCTTCAAGTTCTCCATGAACTTTGCAAATTACATATCCATTTGATTCTTTTACAGTCTTTGTCAGAATGAAATCTTTACTGCATATGGAGGACGAGGAATATAAGTAATGTCATCTTTCTTCTCTTCATCCTTGTCTTTTTTATATTGCTCTCTTTAACTTCGTGGGATTCTACCCACTTTTTAGATGGTTTTTTTTACCTCTTTTCCACTCCTTAGTTTAATAGCCTTCAATTGCTCCCTTGAAATGGCTTCTATATTACTTGGGAGACTCCTCACATTCCTTTTTGATAATGCATTGGCAAGTTGCCTAACTTGAACCTCCAAGTTATGAATGGAAGAGGAGTGGTTCTTCACTATTTGATCAAAATTGGCTTTCATCCTCTTCAAACTTTCATCTTGGCTATTGATCTTGGAGCTTAACATGTCCATCTTTAACTCTAAGGATCCAAACCTATCCTGTTGAAAACTTGATGGACCTTGTGCTTTTATGTTATTTCCTACATTGTTAGTCTAATAAAAATTTGGGTGGTCTTTTCACCTAGGATTATATGTATTTTAGTATGGATTATTACCTCCATTGTTTTGAGCTCCTATAAAATTGGCTTATTCCATACAATTGCTATCCATAAAAAAAAATCAGTTAGCATATGGCTTTCTTACCTAACAACTCATATCAATGTTGAATTGCCTTCACTAGGTTGTAAGAAGAGGCCTATAAGCTGCTCAAATGCTTAATAAGGGCCGACATCTAAGCTTACAAAGTTGTCACTAAATTTATAGTTATCACTCGCTGACAACGTGTCGTAAGGCTACCGAAATAACTAGACTAAACTATAGATAGCGATAAGTCTAGGTCAATCCCATAGGGATTAATATCAAATACTTTCTTAAATTATCTGTTTAAGCAAAGAGGGGGATTTTTAATTTTAAACAAATTAAAAACAAAATAAAATTGAATATATGAAAATAAATCAAATTAAACTATAGTAAAACGATAAACTTGATGAATAAATTGAACATTGATTCATTGGTTTTATCTTAGCCTCAGCATAATTTCACAAATGTCATTAAGTTATCGTTTTTACTCCTCCTTTTAGACTATTGATCGTGAATTAATAACAAGCTCTATTAATTTCAGTTTTTCCTTAAGTTTTAGTTAATTACGCTGTGCTCGTTAATTAATCTTAACTATCGAGAAACCTAGAGCAAGCTTTCTAAGTTTATTCGGATAACAACATTACAATTAAGAAAGACAACTCAATTTAAGTAATAATCATGCAAGCACTGACTATTTAACTTAAGCTACTGATGAATGAAAAACCGATTACTCATTTTACGCTTAAAACCATAAATATACTAGTCGTGACTTAGTAATAAGCAGATATCGATCCCATAGGGATTTTGGTTAAACACCACTTAATTCAGATTAATCTTTGTTTAGGGACCCAAATTTTTTTATGGAAATAAATTAGAAAATTAAATTAAATTAAACAACTAGCAAAACACAAATGACACTAAAAAATGCATAAACTTGGAATTCAAGATTTCCACAACTATAGATCACTTTTTTCCTATCTTGTCTCTCTCCTATTTTGTTAATTAAATTGTGTTTCACCTAAGATGTCCTATGTACTAACTACCCTCTCTCAAAGTGTAATCAATTGTCTCTAACCAAATTAAATGAAAATGATTAAGTAATCTCTCAATCTGCAAAATTAATCCATAAATTCAATTAGTTATTAAGTTATCCTATAGGTCATTAATTAATTAGCTAAGATCTCTCTTTCAACTAATTAATTAACTTGATGAATGTAGGTCTATAGAATGCCAATTCTCATTATACAATCCTACACAAATTACCTAACTCAATCTCTTAATATATTGTAAGTTATATATATATATATATATATATATTCAACATTCATCAAAAACATCTATCATTCAAATTAATAAAATAGGACTTTAACAAGAAGTTCAAAAGTAATGTCTATAATTAAATTAGCCACTCATGATGTCCATAACATCCCCAACGATCAAATAATCCATCATACAAGTGTTAGAAGAGAAAAAAGAAAGAAATCTAAATAAATCAAACTCCTGCTCTTCTTAGCCCGAATCTGGAAGATCCAACGTTGGTATGCTCTTTTCCTAATTGACAATGAAAAACCTTGAATCTCTACCTCTCCCAAAGCTTTAAACTTGCGTTTTTACTCAAGGAGGCAAGTCTCATACAAAGGTCCTTTTTCCATAGGGGTTTATAACCTTATTTAGTCATAAAAACCTAAAAGAATAAATGAACCTGCGTGTATCCTCGGGTTAATCATCCCACGATCGTGGGAATTGGTATGAAACCTACAATCGTGGGTTCTTGCATTATAATTCCTCCTCTTTTCTTCTCCTTTCTTGATCTCTAGCTTAATGAAAAAGGTTTCCACCTCTATTCCTACATCAAAATAATCTATTCTTACCCTAAATCAATATCAAACATAAAAGAACACAATGAAGATCAAAATAAACAAAAACATACAAAATAAATCCTAAAACATAACAATAATAATTTATTATGCAAAAAACACATGTCAAATTCTTAAAAAAACACACACTAATGGACAACTATCAACTTCCCCTCACTTAAATCTTTGCTTGTCCTCAAGCAAAATCAAACACAACCAATCAATTCCATCACTTCATTTCACAAAGATCAAAGTATGCAATCCCTCAAATTTTGGCCAACTCAAATGTCAAGCTACTACACAAATCATGGCTAATTTTCATTAATTTACATAAACAAAATCAACTTATAGCACCATCACTCAAAGATAAGTATAGAAGTAAAATGAATCTTCCTCACAGTTTTACTCATTTCTCTCAAGTGTTTGACGGTTAGTGTTTAACTTAAAACTTCCTATAGGAAATTACACTACCGTAAGCTTGCTAATACACCAATTCTCCTCTATGATGATTGCATGCATAAATAAATCAAAAGGACTTATTTAGGGTTATAATGTGGTAAGAGTTAAGGTAGGTAAAAAGGGTAAAGGGTTTAACATAAGCATTCATAAAGTAATAAGTGGACAAAGGGATAACAAAACATAATTATGAGATACACAAGTGTAAATGCACTTACTGATGCTACTAAAATGTTCTTCCTTTTTCTTTTCTTTTCTTTTTCTCTTTTTTTATTTTTATTTTCAAATGGAAGAAACAATGAATGAAATAACAACTAAATACAATGTGATTCAAGAGCAGGAGTATCACTTAACTCATTTCGGAAAAAATTATAGCAAAAATCCCAACTAATGCATTACTTAATACTCTACTAAGCTTGTGAATGGGTAGGTTAATGGGGTTGTGGGTTTTAAATTTTTAGGTGTTTTTAAGAAACAAAATGGTTAATGCTTAATGGAGGTAGTAAGGGATAATAAAAAGTAGGTCATTTAAGCCAAGGGTTAACATAAAAAAGGGCCTTAATCATCCCTATGAAGCATGCATCCAGTAAACTCAAACTAATTCAAAGCAAGTTCTGAAGGTAATAACCTAAGGAAGCATCAGAAAATAAAGAAATAAAATTACTATAGATGGAGTCATATAGGCTCAATCATCATATTGGCTCAAATGAAAATTCATTATGCATCTCTACACAACCTCATTGCTCAAGTGTCAAACTGTGAGTAAGCTTATTGAACCAACTACTTTTGATTACTTAACATAGTTCACTCTCTACTCAAGTAGCCAAATATGAGTTTAAGCATGCATTCAATCTCATTCTAACTAGCATGATATAATCTCATGGCAAAACAAGTCAAAATAATTCAAGTGTGGTTCCATTGCTTAACATAAAACAACATAATATGCCTAAAACATGCATTTTAATTAACAAAATGCAAACAGTGACTAAAACAACACAATTGACAAAGCAAGTGTCACCTCACCACACTTAAAGAACATGTTGTCCTCAATGTGACATGGCAACCACAAAATAAGGTAAAATGACATCAAACTAAACAAACGACATCAAACCAAAAAAAGTACATCACACCAAACAAAAGACATTAAACTAAACAAAAGACAAAAAACTAACAAATACTTAAAACAATGTAAAAAGTTTAAAGAAAGAAGGTTCATGGAGATTATGGTGGCGACGGTGTTGGTGAAGGGACTTCAATATTATTCCTCTAGATGAACTTGATGAATTTCTTCTTCATATATTGTTGCTCCTTGTGCACTTATCTCATCTGGGTGCCGGGCTCATTAATTTGCATCGTCATTCGTTGATGATTAGAGGCCATTTGGTCGAGTATTTACTGGAATCTGTCAACCTCCACTGCTATAGTTGGTTCCTCTTCCACTGCTTCTTTTGGATCTGGGGGCGTCTGTGATGAGGATGGTTGGGAAAAGGCTGCATCCTCCCCCTTCTTGTTCTTAACGACTGTACGTGTTTGAGGATTTTGGAGCTCCATAGAATGGGACTTCAAAATTTTAGAGCATCTCAAATAAGGATCATTAAAAATATTATACCTAACCATACACACACTTTCCACATAGGTTGTAAAATAAAGCCAAAGCAGTAACAATTTATGACATACCAAAATAAGAGCTCTTCTTATTAACACGACTCACAATAGGTCAAAAAATCTGATAGGGAGTATATATTTTGATTTTTCAATCCATTCAATAAAGGAAGAAAAGTTCCTTAGCCGAGCACTTATTACTTTCAATTTTGTTAAAAGCCATTAAGCACATAAATTTATGAAGAAGTAAGTGCTCGGTGCTACAAATTAAAGTATTTGGTGCATTCCTAGAGTCAAAATTGGTTTCACCCATTAGAATTTTCCAGTAATCATCCACACAAAATCATCGTGATCATCTAAAACTTTAGTGTTCGATAAATCAAAAAGTGCACGAATGACAGTATAATCAAGTTTATAAACATGACCACCTATCCTAAACAAGAATATATCCATTTTAGGATTATAGTGCATAGTGGCAAAAAATTTGACTGTCATCATAGGATATATCGGCACATCACAACGAATTAACCTACCCTAACCAATATTCGTGGCTAATCTCTCAATTTTTTGCCTTAATCCTAGATTTTCTAATAGTTCAAAATCAAAGTATCTAGAAGGTATTAAATCTCTATCTTTAAAATCTCAAAATCCTATACCTTTGTCTTCCAAATAAATAGGGAATGGGGCACAAAAGTGGCCTCCATATCTAGTTTACCTTTTTTAGAGACTTAAAGGCATAGTTCATCGGTTGGTTTTCGGATGACTTGCTTCTTTAGAGTCCTTGGATGATAAAAATTTGCAAAAATAAGGAAGAGAGAGGTGAGCGCTTTTTTTAGAGAGAAAGAGAGAAAATCTTACTAAATCCTTGGATTCATGAATGATTAATGTGAAATAAGTGTAAAGGATTGAAAGATTGATGGAAGAAGTGAAGAGAATACTTAGATTTGAGTGTAAGATGAAGGATTGGAGAGGTTGAGAGAGGGGGTTTTATGGTTTTAGAGAGAGAGGTTGTGAAAATTTTGAAGAATAAAGAAAGAAGAAGAAGAGGCGGAAATTTAAAATTTATTCGAATGGGGCTTTCCACGATTGTGGGAATCCCTATCATTCCTATGGTCGTGGGTTAACTCTTTAGAAACGTTTTGGAGAGTCTTCCCACTGTCGTGGGAAACACCCTCCTTCCCACGATCGTGGGTTAACTCTCCAGAAACCTTTTGGAGAGACTTCCCACGGTTGTGGAAAACACCCTCCTTCCTAAGATCGTGGGTTAAGGCTCCAGAAACTTTTTAGAGAACCTTCCTCGGTCATGAGAAACTTACCAATTCCAACGATTGTGGGTTACTCCTATTTTTCCACTTCTTAACCCTCTTCCAAACTTAGCATGCATTCTTAACATTCACGCTACCTACAAACACATCCAAATCATTTGACCAATAAGAAATTTGAAGAGAAAACAAGTTAAAACTCAAAAAATTCCAAATAAATACCAAGAAAGATCAAATCAAACATAATCACAACTAAATAAATCAAACAAACAAGTAAACCAGAAACAATCAGAAGAAAATAAAATTTCATGAGTTACCTCCCATACAACGCTTACTTTTCATGTCAGTAGCTCGATGTTCTCCTTGTGCTTAAGGTGGTTCAAATGAATAGTGTTGTGATAGTTCAGTCATCGATCTCAAAATTTGCACATGAGTTACCCTGTTATAGATTCCGCCTTCCTTATGATTCTCCTTCCTTCGCATTCTCGTATGCGATCGTTTCTTTCTGAATGCATTCCTAGGATCCTTAATATCTTCCCATTGTCCTTGAGGTTCGGTTTCCTTGATAGTAGTTGGAAATAGAGGAGAACTATTGTCTTTCTTTGGCACTTTGAAGGTTATTTGCTGCTTTCCTACCCTCAGAGCTAGTTCACCCCAATCAATGTCAATTATTGACCGAGTAATGGCTAAGAACGGTCATCCAAGGACCACAGAGGCTTCCATATCTTTTCCAATATCCAATATATAGAAAGCTATGGGAAAGATAAATTTATTGATTTGTACTTGAACGTTCTTAATAATCCCCTTCGGTTGGTGAATTGTTCAGTCGGCCATTTTTACTAATATCTTTGTAGGTTCTAACTCTCCTATCCCCAACTTCTAACTGAAGGTATAGGACATCATATTGATACTTGTTCCCAAATCCATGAATGCCCTGTCTATATTGACTCCATTGATACTGAAAGCAATGTAAAAATCCCCTGGGTCCTCTTTCTTCTTTGTTATGTTGATTCTTCCTCAACAATTTAGTCATCGGAGCAGCAATCATGGAAAATCCTTCCACAAATCTTCTGTAATATCCTGCCAATCCCAGAAAGTTTCGTACCTCTGTCACTGAATTAGGTGCTTGCCAATTTACTACGGCTTAAACTTTCTTTGGGTCCATATGAACTACTTTCTCCGAGATTACATGTCCAAGGAATATCACTTCATGCAGCCAAAACTCACACTTGCTAAACTTGGAATATAGCTCCTTCCCTCTCAGTGTCTGTAGTACCTTTCTGAGATGCTTCTCATGTTCTTCCTCACTCTTGGAATACACCAGAATATCATCGATGAAAACTATAACAAACTAGTCCAGATATTCCTTGAAAACTCTATTCATCAGATCTATAAATGCAGCAGGAGCATTAGTCAATCCAAATGGCATGACAAGGAACTCATAATGTCCATAACGAGTCCTAAAAGTTGTCTTACTTACATCAGACTCCTTGATTCTGAGCTGATGATAACCTGACCTGAGATCAATCTTGGAAAAGATACTTGCCCCTTGCAACTGATCAAACAGATCATCAATCCGAGGTAGAGGATACTTGTTCTTAATGGTCACTTTATTGAGTCTCCTATAATCTATACACATTCTCCATGTTCCATCCTTCTTCTTAAAGAACAGAACAGGAGCTCCCCAAGGTGATGAGCTTGGCCTTATATATCCTTTCTCCAACAACTCCTCCAATTGTTCCTTAAGCTCCTTTAATTCAGCTGGAGCCATCCTATACGATGGTATAGAGATGGGTACAGTTCCTGGAATCAAATCTATTGCAAACTCTATCTCCCTCATTGGTGGCAACCCAGGCAATTCCTCTGGGAACACATCTGAAAATTCCCTCACAATGGGAAAATCCTCTAACTTCCCTCCATTCATCTTATGGTCCACCACATTTTCCAAATAGGTCTCACAACCTTTCCCTATCATTCTGTCAGCTATTAGAGCTGAAATGATTCTTGGTGCTGCAATTCTTCTGTCTCCTCTAAAAATCACTTTCTTATCATTCCCCAGATCAAACTCCACTTTCTTTAGGCTACAATCTAGCTTTGCCTGATACTTTTCCATGGCATCAATTCCCAATATCACATCTAATCCTTTTAACTCCAGTGGTAGCAAATCCACTACTAGTGGAACACCCTCGATAAAGATTTTACAGTCTCTATATACTTGACTGACTATCACATTTCTCCCTAAGGGAGCACTAACAATTAGAGGGTCATTCAAAGGCATCAAACTCACATCATGCATGATCATGCTTGCAAAAACAAATGAATGCGTGGAACCAGTATCAATTAGCAAAAATACTTCAGAATCAGATAACTGAGCCATACTAGTAACAACTTCAGGTGCGGCTACAACTTCCTCTCTTGTCATAGCAAATACACTTGCTTGCGCTTGGCCCTTTAGCCTTCCTGAAAGTGCTGTCTTCTTTGCAGCTCGAGAACTGCCCACTCCAGTAACTTGCTTGGTTCCCACTGTTTCTGCTCTTCTAGGGGCTTGGAACTGTGATCCCTCTTGCCTTGGTACTTGAGGACAGTCCTTGACCATGTGTCCTTTCTCTCCATATCGAAAACACGCTCCCAGTAACTTGAGAAATTCTCCTTTGTTTAACTTCCCACAATGCTCACATTGGGGATAAGTGTATCTATTCTTGCCCAACTTGCTATTGCCTCCTACTGTTGAGGCTTGCACTGATACTTCCCTTGCCTGCGTGTTCCTTCCAGAAGCACTACTTCCAACCTTACTCTGTGGATGGAAGCTTCTCATACTCCTCTCAGGTACTGAAGTATTCATCCCCTTCTTGGAAGAATGTTCCCTATTTTTCCTCTTTCTGCTCATTTCATTCCGTATGTTCTCAAGTTTCTCAGCCTGAAGTGCAGCTTCTACCAACTATTGGTAGTCACAAAAATTGTAGATCAACACTTTCTCCTTGATCCCTAAATGAAGACCTCCTTCAAACTTGCGGCACTTTTCTTCTTCATTTACCACAATACTTGCTGCATATCGAGAGAGCTGAGTAAATTTCAGTTCATATTCACTTACACTCATATCCCTCTGAGTGAGGTTCAGAAACTCCCTAACTTTCTCTTGCACATATATCCTTGAGAGATACTTCTTCCTGAACACCTCCATAAAATCCTTCCATGACAATACTGGAGGCACAACTTGACTGTGGGGTACTGATTCCCACCAGTAGAGTGCATCTCTCTGCAACAGACTCACTACATAATCCAACTTATCCTCATCTGAGCACTTCATCTGATTCAGGATTCTCTCAGTCCTCTTAAGCCATGCTTCTGCCTCTTTAGGATCTGTAGTCCCCTTGAAATCCACAGCTCCATACTTGCAGAGCTTATCATATTGCCCACTTCTGTCCACTGAAGCTGGCACATGAACTTGAGATCCTTGTCCCATAGCATATGAAAAAGCTTGAGCAAAGGCTTGAAAGAAGCGCGGATCCATGGGATTTGCCTGTGGCATAGAGGGAGGCGATGGAGGCTCCTCATGTTGCACACTTGGTGCCTCTGGGTTTGGGGCAGAATGAGTTTCATCATTATGTGGGACAAACGACTCATCCGTGCTCCCTTGGCGAGACCTGGATCTAGTCTGAGCTCCTCGAGTTCTTCCCCAAGGTGGCATAATTCACTCCTGATACATAAAACCATAGAAAATCTTTAACTCTTGTACAACAGCCTCAGAGTGTGCAAAACATTTCAAATCGTACAGAATAGCATGAATGAACACAACCTAGATTTATGCACACAATGATCTAAGTGAAATCCATGCATGCAATAATCCACGTAAAATGCATGCAGATACACTTCATCTCTCTACCTTCCCCAACTTAT